>WBMY01008768.1:31085-77223 GCA_013397315.1 Donacobius atricapilla
GGTGCGTGTCCGGGTGCCCCCTGCCGCGGCCAGGGCGCCCGGCAGCCACAGGGCCGCGGGGCGGGTGGTCGGCCTGGAGTTGGGTGGGTTTCAGTCAGCATTCTGCCTCAAGAGTGCCATTTCTTTCTCTAACGCTCCAACGCTCCGTCGTGCCTTTGTGTCTGGTAGTGTCCCACACTGTATCTCCTGCCTCAACCTTTTTGTTTGTTGGTTTGGTTTTTTTCCCTTTTTTTTTTTTTTTTTTTTGATACAATGTACATTACTAGAAAATANGCCAGCCTCGTAACTCACGAGGAAGTGTATATAAGAAAAGCAACTGCAGTTTTTTCCTGATACAAGAAGAAAAAGCAATCCCAGCAACCGCAGGGTTTAAATCTGACCTCACTGAGGTGTTAACTCTAGAGCAAACTTGGAAGAGCTAATGAAGCGTAAGAAAAAAAAACATGGAAATTTAAGATAGAACAAAATGGGTTTCGCCACAGCTGGATGAAGCTAAAGAGGGAAGACCTTATTCTAGGGTGTGCCTGGTGGCTCTGCTTAGATGCCTCCGTGTGAGGGAGTGAAGTGACTCTGTAGACAGATTTAACATGCAGTTTAGCTGCCAAACTATCGTAGCTCTTCTGAAGCGTGTCTGAAAAACGTAAGGGAGCTAAGTATGGTAGATTTTTCATGGAAAGAGTAAAAAATCTATGTGAACTAATGATACTGAAAAAGTATAAAACAGCAACAAACATTTTGATGGAAGTGCCTCAGTTTTTGTTTTTTGTTTTTTTTTTTTTTTTTTTTTTTAACATGAAGACCCAATTTTTTTTTCACCCTCTTAAATCCCTGGAAAAGATTAATCCTTTGTATTAAAACCCCCTGCTCTTCTATAATTCAGTCTTGATGTAGGTTCCTGGGGGGTAGTCAGTGTAGCTGTGTTGTAGAAGCCTGAGGAAGATTCTTCTGAAGTTGCCAGAATACAACCAATGGACAAACCTATGTGTATTTGCTTATGATTATTCCTCTAAGCTTCGTTATTAAATGATTTTTAAGTGAAAAACTGTTTCTGTGGCTTTGTCATTCAAAGAACAAAAAACTATAATTGCAAGTATTTGCTTTTATATAGAAAATTTATTTTAATCATCAAATTCAGTGTCTACCTGTCTTGATAAATTCCACTTGAATTTTGAAGCTTGTCAGCATCAATTTTCAACAGAGCAAGTTATCTTGAGTCTTGACGAGACCACTGAATTTATTAGGCTTTATCTCCGAAACCTGGGTGTTGTCTTCGTGCTTTGTTTTTTTGTCTTCCAGCACGTTTCCCTTCAGGGAATTTCAGTATTTATAATGTATATAATTATCTTCAAGATGTACAAGTATGCTAGCATGCTTTCTTTTTTCAGACATACAAAATGATTGTAGTCAGGACTGAAAAAAAAAAAAGAAGCGATAAATTGTGTGTGGGATATGTAGCTTCACTTTCACTCTGATTTAGGAAGTTGGGGACTGATTACTCATGTCGTTATCAGCTAAGGATAGCAGGAGCAGGCTGTGTTGTAGATCGGTCAGAGGATAATGAATGCAGTATTTATAGATGATGGTAACAGCTCGTTGTTATGCAGATGATGTAGTTTAGAAGGAAAAAAATAGTACTTCTTGGCCCTTGGGTCCTTTTTTTATAAGGATTTATTGGGTCCTAAAATACTTTCAGTGTTAAGAAGCTGTGAATTTAGAGTCGGGAATACCTACCTTGCTGGTGAATATGCTGTTTCACCTAGTGCATGAGCTGCTCAAGTGCCCTGTTGCTGTGTGCAGCAGTCAATTGACCCTTCAGAGTCCATTTTTCTCCCCAGTTGAGTTTGGTCACAAATATGAGATTCCTCTGCATTTGTTGGAAGAGCTCAGCAAGATTGCCTTCTATAGACAAGAATTTGTGCAACACAAATTGCCCTGTGCAGGGACTTAATTCCTGCCAGACACTTTTTGAGGTATCCTTGGGTCAGTTGCATACCTTTTTCTCCTGTGGGAAAAAGGTTCTGTTGTAGCATATGACATTGTTATCCATTCTTGTAAAGAAGTAATTCTAGGCACGGGTTAAAAAGGCTATTCCCACTTCCTAGGATGAAGGGTTTGTTGAGGTTCCTAACAATGCTCTGTCTTTGAGCTCAGGCTTAGAGCTTTGCTTACAGTCTGCAGCAGAAGCAATCATCAGAAAAAGATAGGCAGTCAGTGAGACATTTAAAATAATATGCAGATACATGGAATTTACAGGAAGTACGCAAATTTCAGGATTTTTTTGTGCTAATGGTGAATACAAGGAACATGAGGTCACTGATTTTTACGAATGAGCAGCACAAACATCGGTTCAGGAAAAGGTAGCTCAAGGAAGCAGTTGCTAAATGATCCCAGGAAATCTGCCCATTATCTTACATCTGTTTGATGGACATATTTAGACCAAAACACAGGAGAAAACATCTCTAACCAAAACCCTAGTTATACCTTAAAAGTGCTGGCTTTGAAATTTTGTTTCTGTGAGAACAGAGCAAGAAAAACAATAATCAAAATCTCTTGTATTTTATTAAATTGTAAACTTACAAAAAAAAATGGGAAGCTTAAATTAAAAGAACATGAAATGGATTTGCTCTGGCATCACCTGGACACGTGATTTTATTATAATGATAAAATACAACATAAATACTACCATAAAAATGGCTCAGCGGTGTTGTGAAGTGAAGCACTGGGGAGAGATGGCCTTCATTTCTGGGTAGAAGTGTGAAGTATGGGGTATAGAATGTCTCTTGCCATAGTGATGTCTGGGTGCCAGAGGGGATTTGTCCTTCTCTGGCCAAGTCCAGGCCTAGCTGCTGGCAAACTCAGGAGATCAAAGTACTCTGTTCGGAATAATTTCTCATCCTCGTGGATTCTCTCCCACTGATTTTGGAGCCCTGAACAAACAAGAGAGTATGTTTGAAAGATCACGTGTAAATCCAGTGTGCAGTTAAAGTGAGGGTGAATTACAAAGCTGTCTGTCCCACAAATCACAGGCGTAACTCAGGTGACACTCAGCATTGAGCAGTATGGAATGCAAAGGGATATACTTTCTTAGGTAGGGTCCATGTTGTCTTGAGGTTTTTTAGGTGAAAATTAAAACAATTATATTTACAGATGGTGGCATAAATTCTGAAATGCTTCTGAATATATTTTTGACTACCTTAATTGTGTGAGTGTCATAAAAAAAATTCCTGGACTTACTAGTCTTTGTTTAAACTTTTCGACTGCTGTAGTACATTTTCCTTGCATCATCAATCTTTTTTTTTTTTGGTTATACGCTTCATTCCAAGTTGTGTAATTTCTTTTTATTTTCTTTTTAATAATAATAGAATATATCTGAATTTCAAGATGGCTCAGAAGAGGAGCTCAAGTGGGCGGTCATTCCCATTGCTGCTGCTGCTTATTGCCGTGGCCTTTGTTCATTTAACTGTCTGTCCTTTTACAAAAGTGGAGGAAAGCTTTAACCTACAAGCTATTCATGATGTGGTGTACCACCAGCTGGACTTGGATAAGGTAAATTGAAAATAATGTCTTCATTTTTGGACCGTGTTAAAGATGGTAATTCCCTGCAGTCTCTATAGGATAAATGTGATGTGACTGTGATTTATTTTCCCTTATTTCTGATTTGCCTATTTAAGTAGATTCTCATTTTTGCAGTATGACCATCATGAATTTCCTGGAGTTGTCCCAAGAACGTTCCTTGGACCAATTTTTATTGCTGCTCTTTCCAGCCCAGCCATCTATGTACTTTCTGTGCTAAGAATGTCCAAGTTTTATTCCCAGCTGATAGGTATGAGAATTTTTGTCCTCAGAGATGTCACCCTTTAGAGCATCAGTTAAAACATTGTTGCTACGCTTGGATCAATGGTTAAAATATGATATTCTTTTCCTCAGTGAAGGAAAACCCAAACTATGGTACTTGGGGGCCAGCATGGCCATTCTGCTCCCTCTCTGGGGAGTAACTAACAGCAGACAGAAAGTCTGTGCTCAAAATGTCAGGCAGAGTAGAAAAAGCAAATGTCTCAAGTCTCTTCACAGAGTCTGCTCCCGCTTACGCTTCAGACAGGCTCGCTAACTTCGGCGTGGAAGCACTGACCTTTGTGCAGAACTAGCAGACACGTTAAAAGTACATTAGAATAGATAAACTAAATGGAGTTTTGTTTAGCTTTTTGTTTCTTTAAGGGTAGTTATATTGTGATATCTTGAGTGTTAATCTTCAGAACGTCTTCCCATTACATTATGTAACGTAGCTATTCTTCAGTAATCCATCTGATATTACTCTTTAATTCCTGTTTTTATTCTCCTGATAGTCCGAGGAAGTTTGGGGCTCAGTGTGATTTACACATTATGGAAGCTGCAGAAAGAAGTTAGAAAACAGTTTGGAGCAACTACAGCATCAATCTTCTGTCTCATCACTGTTACTCAGTTTCATTTGATGTTTTACTGTACAAGAACCCTCCCTAATGTGTTTGCACTTCCATTTGGTAGGTATTTAATGGGAAAAAATTTAAAATTTAAAACTTCTTTTCAAATGAATCAGTAGTTAAAGCACAGGAAAAGTATGGTCAGACCAAATTAACATATCTACCTGATAAAATTGTGTGATAACAAGACTAGAAAGCTTGAGATTTCGTTCTCTTTTTTTAACCATATATGCTTACAATGACTGTTGAATCAAGTTTTATTGAATGTGAGTATGTGTGGATTTTTGTCAGATGGCTTTGTTTAGCTAGAGGTTTGAATACACGTCTAATGCATAAAGCATAGAGCTATGAGAAGGCATAAGGTACACCTGCAGTTCAAAAAAAAACCCTGTGAACTTGGTCTGCACAGGAAAGGACTTTCTCATGGGATCTGAAATTCCTACTGCAACATCTCTGCTTTCCTCTTCTGAAGCTGTCTACAAATGCAGCAGTTTCTATACTTAAGTGAAAAAAAAATCAAATCAAACCCTTCTCTACATGTACAGTTTTCCCCCAGAGCTGATGAAGAGGAAAATTAATCACATGTGACAGATACTGAGTGACTAAATGCTTCAGTGCAAGTTGTTCAGCTAATAAAATTGTTAGGTTTATGTAAGAACCTGTATAGATGAGAGATGAGAAACAAAAGCAGATGAATTGTCAGATAATCTGTGTACTAATGTCTCAGATAATTTCTGCATATGAAAAAAATACAAGCTGTTTCATGATTTTGTACCTTAATATTTCACATTTTCTTAGGATCCTGAGCACTTGACTACATTGAGATTTAAACTAAAAGTAGACACAGCTTCATCTGTAGAGATATGGTGTGTCCCATCTAATCACACAAATGAATTTATAGATCTTTCTCCCTCAGCAGTAGTCTGTAGTCTCATTTTCATGTTTGAAGTGGGTGAGTGTTATTATGAATATAGACTATACTTAATAAGAGAATAAACTAACTGCCCAGCTGATAATTGAGCAATAATAATTATGAATCGTAGTTTGAGAAGGTTTTAGTACTCCCTTAAGGTTTGCTTTTCTTCCTATCCCCCCCAAAACAGCTATTAAATACACTGGTAGAAAGAGTTCCCATGTGTGCCTTCTGTGGTTATACTTCCTCTAATTACTTAAGCATCAACAGGATAAATCTGTGCATTATTCCAAATTACATTTCTCTAACAAAGGAAGAATTTCTGGACTAGAAACGGTACAAAGACCTAGAGAGGATTGGTGGGAAGTCAGAGGAACAAGAAGATAGCATAGAGTGTTACCCCTTAGAAAATAAATAATTCAGTATGTTGGATGACGTGTTTTGGGGTTTTTTGGTTTGTTTTGTTGTTTTTTTTTTTTGCAGTGCTCCTGGCATTGACATTTTGGATACAACAAAAACAAAGGCCATTCATTTGGTTCTCAGCTTTGGCGATTATAGTCTTCAGATCAGAGCTCTGCATATTCCTAGGCCTCATGCTTCTTGTGACATTATTAACTAAAAGAATCTCCATTTTCAAGGTGCTTTCCCATGCTGTTCCTGCTGGAATATTTTGGTTGGGTAAGTGTTTACTTGGAAGAAAGCAAATGACATTAAGTTCAAGAGAAGTCTGGAGTTTTGACTGGTTTATCCGTTGAATGGCCCTTAAGAGATTTTTTTGGGGGGATGGAGAGAGGGTAAGTGGGGCGTTGTGAATTGTTTTTGTTTTAGTTTAATTCTATTTGCTAATAATAGGACAAAATTTTTTATTTGTTTGAAAATTTCTTTGTGAGGAAATAGATGTGCACAGAGCAGAGAAAGCTACTGTGGCCTCTGTCTTTAGATGCTTACGGTATAATGTCCTGATCTTGAAGAGGCTTAGATGTGCAAGTTGACTTCAGTACAATTAGTACCTGGCTGTAGCTACTTGTGCATATTATCAGTTGTAGTATCTATTGCTATGGTGATAAGCTGAGTCCCAGGATAAAACACAACTGTGTGACAGACAGATACCAAGCAGCAGGGTTGTGGGGAGAGTTGCAGTTCAGCTCTGTTCTGTTACTAAATTAAATTTAACAGCTTAAGTGATCTCCATGCTGGAGAGGTTGAAAAATTCCCTTGTCTCTACCCATCCGTGGAAGACCCATGTGTATATGCATATAAATACTCCTGGCTGCTCTGCCAGCCTACCTAATGAAAAAGGCTGTTGTCAGATATGTGATGATGACCCCTGTGCTGTCCCTGGCATAGAGTGCACAATAGAAACACTAAACAATTATGCCGGGTGCATTTGGAGGCACCTCATGATGTCAAAATTTGGAGATCCAATGGGAATTAACCACTGGCACTCCCATTTCCTGTCTGAGCAAAATCCTTAAATACCAGAGCAGTTTTCACAGAGCTGAGTGGCGGAGATAGGGCTGACAGTTTTGCTGCTTTCTTTTTGCCTTTCATCCCTTATTCTCCTTCTCCTTCCACGCAATGGTTGTAGCAAACTTAGTGATTATTTTTTCTAGCTCAACAAAAACCAATGGTAGCTTTACAATAAAAATATATTTAGTACTGTTTGAAGTTAACATGAGCTCCTTATCATTCATTGCTCTTCTAAAACAAACCTCAATTAAACTATTTTTTTTCCAAACCTGGGGTTGGAGTGGAGTGAGTCCCAACTGGATTCTTGTCTAGTATGCTTCTTTTAAGGCTTCTGTTCAGAAGTGCCTCCCTTCCCTGCATTTCCCCTGCAAGACAGACATATTCAGCCTTCTCTGTGGTTTTCGGTGAGGTTTACAATGCGTGTTTCAGTTTATGTTGGTCTCAATATGCTGTATATGTGCTATTTGGATGTGTTCGTTTGCTTTTCCCTGGTTTTCAGTTCATGCAGATTTGTATCTCTTTAATTCTTTTAGGGCTAACAGTTGCTGTGGATTCTCTGTTTTGGAGGCAACTTTTGTGGCCTGAGGGGAAAGTGCTCTGGTATAACACAGTTTTAAACAAAAGTTCCAACTGGGGAGTATCCTTTGAAATGTCCTGAGAAAAAGAACACTACAGCCAAAGCAAAGACTTGGTGTGGCTTATTCCTGAGACTCAGGGTGTTAGATTCTACTTTTCATTATTTAAAACTTATGAGACAGTGTCTGTCTCTTAGGTGTTTCTGCAAATTGTAAGTCTCCTCTGCTCACTTTTTGCTTGCCTCTTTATGTTCTACCAGTATAAAGCCAGGTTTCTTCCCCTTGGTTTTTCATGTTGCCCATCATTAGTGCCATTTGATGTGCCTCTGTTGGGTAATGTGAATGTAATTAAGCAACTGCTTTTATTTCTCCAATGATAAGGCAGGAAATGAAAGGCTGGAAGAATGTGTATACAAAAAGTATACTGAATATTTGCAAAGTTTGTGGGTACTAATGTAAAGAATGGTTACTTTACTTGTTAGCAATGAAGGCATCCTTAACTCTTTTCCCCTTGAAGACCTCTCCCTTCTTGTGGTATTTCTATTCAGCCCTGCCTCGTGCTTTGGGATGCAGCATAGTATTTGTACCTTTAGGAGTAACAGAAAAGAGAACTCGGATTTTACTTTTGCCAGCACTGGGCTTTATTTTCTTGTATTCATTTCTCCCACACAAAGAGCTGCGTTTCATCATCTATACTTTCCCTGTTTTCAACATAGTGGCTGCTAAAATGTGCTCACGAATGTAAGTTCAAAATCCTGTTTGTTTGTTGTTCTTTTCCCTCTGAAAATGCAAAAGGAAAACTATTAGTACTATTTTAATGGACTTTTTCTGTCTTGAACTCTGGATCATATTGAAATATTCATATGCTGTAGAAATGAGTTTGAGGTCTTTGTACCCATTTGACTGCAGAGAGAAGTGGAAACAGAAAAAAGTCAAATGCTTTGTTGGGGCTGTTTGGGAAGTCTGGAGGAGAATTGAGAATAGAGCCCTAATTTTAGTAGTTTATTTTATCTACCAGAAAAAAACATATTCCATTGGACTCCTGAGCTGTTTACACCAACTTAGCTCACGAGATAGTTGAATACACAGGCGAGGCTTGTGAAACATGGAGTTAAATAGCTATGTTTGGGTGTATTGAGTAAACAAGTTGAAGTTCAGAGTTTAGCTATGAATATGTTCTTTAAAAGAGAATATATTCATAGCTGAAGTTTTTCAACATAGAAATACTTAGCTTTGATTAGTTTGTCTTTAGCTTTATTAATGAGAATATTCTAATTTAAATGTTACTAGAAGTTAATCTCCTAGAAAATGGTAACAAATGCATGCCATACAGGATTAATAACATTTGCATTAATCTTTATTATCTAGAAGTGGAGTTTCCATAACAGTTGTGTCACAGTAGTCAGTGACCAGTAGGAAAGAAAATAACAGTTTATTCTTCCTTGTTTTTCTCTTCCTCAACAGTCTGAATAACTACCGGAGATCCTGGCTGAACAAACTTGGATCTTTCTTTATTGTAATGCATCTTCTGCTTAATGCTGTTTATTCAGGAACATCTTTATATGTTTCACATTTCAATTATCCTGGAGGAGTGGCAATTCAGAAGTTGCATGAGTTGGTACCCTCAACAGCAGGTATGTAAAGCTGGCATGAGGTATGTTCACGTAATTGCAGTTTCAGTATATCTTTTCCTGTATTGAATACTACTTTTTCAAACTAGGAACACGCACCTTCTTTTTTACTATTTTGTTAATTTATTATTAATCTGAGTGTACTTGGAAGAATTTTAAAACTGTATTCTCTTTTCTTTATTTATGTAGATGTCTCAGTTCATATTGATGTGGCTGCAGCGCAAACGGGAGTTTCTCGGTTTCTAGAAATCAATTCTGATTGGAGGTATGTCCTGAATATTCTGAATTTGTATTGAGGACACTAGCCTGCTTTTTCCTTCCTTTGCACATGCACAGGGACAAGCACTGCAAACACAATTTCTGGTACAGCGTATTTATTAAACCAGCCTAAGAACAATATGAATCTTCAGAGAATTTTTGATTCCTGCAGTGCTTCCATTTCAGGAAAAAGCACTGCAGTGTTTTTATTTTGTTTTGGTTGATTCTGACTTGCCTGTATAGCATAGACTATTTCAAAGGACAAGAGGAAATGGCCTCAAGTTGTACCAGGGGAGGTTTAGGTGCAATACTAGGAAAAATTCCTTCATGGCAAGGATTGTCAAGCATTGGAGCATGCTGCCCAGAAAAGTGGTGGAGTCACCATCCCTTGAAGTGTAGAAAGTGTGGCTATGGCACTTAGGGCCACCCCAAAACTTGGAGTTTAAGGGTGGACACGGTGGTGCTGCTAAGGTGACGATTGCGCTTGATGCTCTTAGACATCTTTTCCAACCTTAATGATTGAGTGATTCTAAAGACATCAGAAACACCATGAAAAATGTTAGCTTACCAAAGTTTATACCAACACGGTTAATGCAGCTAGATTTGATACCCCGCTAGACCTTGTGAAACAGAGCAGTTCCTGGCAGGACAGTGTATATAATGATTTGTTTGTCTGAATGGTGTGTGGCAATGTGAGGCTCATGTGCATTTTAATATTGAGAGTCTGTTTTAATGTGGAACATCCTTCATATAGATGGCGTTGAAGATGCTGATGTGAACACATCCATTAGCCCTGAGGGAAGGCTGTTGAGTGTTTTGTTATTATGAGGAGCAGTGATACATAGCCACTTCTTAGGAGTTGGAATATTGGAATGAATTGTAGGAGACATTGTGGGGTGGCATTATTTGCTTTTTAGGATGAAAACAAAAAAATAGGCACCTTTCTGATTTTTAGGCCTACCTTTTCTGCTGAAGCATAAGTTTTTAATTTAAATGAAAATTATCTTAATGAAAGTGATTCATTAGAAGGTGACACAAAGCCTCCTTTCATACTGCACAAAACAGAAGCCACACAAGCAGATTTTGATTTAAGAAGTATTCTGAGCATAGAGTTCTTTTTCCCAAGTTACAGTATTCAGGATCAGATGAACATAATTTAATTATTGGTATGTTTAGAGATAAAAGTACTTTGGAAGTAAATCAGAAGAAGGGGAAAAAATGCTTCCAAGGGAATTACAAAAATCATTGATCTTGCTATGTCTTTTTATTTCCAAGCACTCTCATGATGGTAGAGACTGTTTAAAGCCTTCACAATTACCTATCTACTGTTTGTTTCAAATTGTTTTTTTTGTATGTTGAATCTAGAGAAAGTCTTAAGCCATTAATTGGGAGGAGACATTAAGCTGCTAGAGTACGAGGGATAGAACGTGCATGATAGCTAAAATATTTCAGTCTTTGGGGTTTTAAAATATTCTTAAATAGACACACTATTCTGAATACAACTCTGCTCTCTCAGTAGTGCTTCATTCCAATGAGCTTTTTGAGTTGGTGAGTGTTGAATTGCTTTGGGTTTGTAAGGCTTTTAAGGCCTAGTGGGATTGGAAGGTAAGTGAATAATATCCCTGTCACTGACTGATGTTTCACAATGCTGCGGATACAGAGCAATTTCTCTCTCACTTTTATCTGTGCTCAGCAAAACAAGGGCTCAAAGAAGGGCTGATTCAGCATAAAGTTTCACTTTTAAACCATCAGGTAAAATCCACAACTGAGCGTCACACACGGTACTACCGCTTGGTCTGACAGCACAGTAGTGCAAAGTTTAGTGGCACCAACTGTCCATTTTCTCGTTCTCCAAGAAAGTGACAGCCTTTCAGATGGGTGAACACTAACTTAACATCTTCAAAGACAGTGTATGTCAGGTGGAAACATTAGGGATGGGGTGGCTGTGAAGGCTGATGATTCATCAGATAACTGCAATCCATAAATAAAAGTGTCTTAAAGTTATCAGCTTTCAGTAGTGTGCTCAGATTAGATCTATTTGCCTCAAGAAAAATGCAAGCAATCTATTATTTTTCTTCAAAGGGTGATTGAAAGGAGCTTGATGCAGGTTCTTACACGGAGCAGGTGTTACAATCTTGTCATAAATTAGTGCAGTCTCTTTGAACCCTGAATAAATATGCTGTGTAAGCTTAAAGTATTTAAAAATAATAAAATTCAGAAATGCTTGCAGCCAGATGAAAGGCCTTTTACTTGCTGATGAAGAAAATACAAAATTAGTAGTTGGTAAGGTTGTTACAAAGTAATGCTGTTTCTTCTGCCAGTTTGGATGTATCTACCAACCTAAGAGGTATTGTGATATTTTTGGAAATAGCAGGTGAAATTAGCATGCAATTGTTTTAGAAGAAGAAAATACCTGTTCATTGTGCAAAGTCTAAATCTGCATTATATGGTGTATTTAGTGACACTTATGAAGTCGCTCAGCCTGGGGTCTTTTCTGAGTTGCCAAAATTTTACTTAACAACCCACACAAAACCTCTAGTTTTCTATAAAGTACTTCCTAAAAGTATCTTAAGTGTTAATGACTGCCCTGTCAGGCAGCATTACAAAAATATCAATAGAGACTTTTTTTTCAGGGAATTCAGGCAGATGAAAGGCCAGGCTTGCAAAGATGCAGCTACCAAGCTATGCTCTTAAATGCACCTATTAATCCTAGGTGCATTTAAGGGTATGTAGGGCTGAGACTGGACTGCTTCCTTACCTGTGTCCACGTCTGCAAAAGAAGTCATGGCCTGAATAAGATGAAAAGTGTGGAAGGATTCAGGTGCCTAAGAATAGGAGCTCCAAATGCTGGTAGAAAACAGTTCACAGAACAGGGCAGCAGAAAAGTTGAAGAATGGGGCACTGCTCTTCACTCAGTTACAGAGCCTAACAGTGGTTTATGGGGTGTTTTGGAGTGAACTTGCCTTTCTTCTTTGAAATTGCTGGATTGAGGACTCGATCAGGCTGCCATGTCCAGTATGAAGATCCTTAAGCTATAACTGGCACCTGACCTTCCTCAGTGAACGAACAAATAACTATTGTGAAGTAGAACCATGTCCTTATGAGACAGCAAGGGAGATCTGTCTCAATTCCTAGAAGATAAAAGGGGTTTATACAGCTCTTAAGAGATAGTGAATTTCAGTTTTGGGCTTAGATCAGGTGAGGAGTGGCTGAAACTATATCTTTCACATCTCTGCCAAATGGCTAAGCCACTTGTTTTCTCATCCTGTACATTCCCTCAATAGCTAGATTGAACATTGAATCCTAGATTGAATCCTTTTAAGAAATAGCTGTAAGTGTACATAGTAAATAGTCCTAGAACTCAGTAGGTACTTTTTTATACTTTTTTAATTGTATATATAATTTATATGTATTTTGGTACTTAAACAGTTTTTAAAAGCTGACCCAAAGTGACCTACTGAAACATGTAGTAGATCAGGGAACTGAACTTAGAAATAACAAGTGCCAAATTAGTACTGTAGTTGCCAGGCTCTTTCTTTCCTCCAGTGTTCAAGGAGTTCTCCCTGCTATTCTCTAAGGCATCTACTCTAAGGTATGACTACCAGAAGAAAAAGTTTTCTGCTTAAGTACCACATACAGTATTTTTCAGAATTACTTAAAAACCCCACAAAGAAACAAACAACAGCAAAAAAACCAAACAAAACCAACCCCCCCACATTTCTCCAAATGCAGTTCTTGTAGAGTAAAATTTAAAAATTGGTCCAGTTTCCTAAAATCTTAGGCTTTAGAGTCCTTTCTCCACTGAATTCAAATAGGGAACTAGTAAGACATTTTCTAGGAGTTGTGATTTATATCCCAATAGCAGCAGAAAGAACTTGCTGAACTTGCATGGAATGACTGAGTCTCTACATTCTTCAAAAATACTATTTCCTCCTCTAGTCCTATTTAATCAGGAGATATAACTGAGCATGTTAGTTCTTTCATCTTGAATGCTACATGCCTGTGCAGTAATGGACATCTTTAATAGGTAAAGCAAGGAATAAAAATAAACCTTCTTTATTAATACTTTACAGGTATGACAAAAGATTAGATGTTAAACCAGGAGACCAATTGATGTTTTCTTACACGCATATACTGATGGAAACAAATCCTCTTCAAATATCACATTACAAGACGACCCACAGGCCACTGGCAAATATACCTGGCATCAGTAAAATTGGGTTGAACCTTACTGCACTACCTCCTTTTACTTTAAACTTGAAACCAAAATTAGTACTGTTGGAAAAACTTCCTCTGTCATCTTGACTGTGAATTTTAAGTAAGTCTTTTGATGTGATTTTGCTGATGACTGAACTATATAAGACAGCAGCAAATTGCCATTCCAGCACTGCAACTCAGCTTCTGTGGAAAGGCACGGAAAATGTCTGTACTGATTGGTATTTAGCTCCGTCCTGTTTCTTACGTAAATAATACAGTGCATTCCTAGCCAGTATATACTCAGTATACTGAATTGTATTGTTAGATATGTTTCAGAGAGGTTGCCTAAAGTTCAGTGGTATTAAGTAAAATCTGTCTACTTGGTTTGGTAGTCTGTTTCATCATGTAGCACAGGTATGTCCTAATTGTCCTATATAAGATACGAAATCAACAGCTTTGTGCTAGGGCAATAATTTGATATGTAATCTATGTGTGCAAAGATGTATTACTTAATGTATCTGCAGGATTGTAACCCCCTCAGCTGTCAGATTGCCTGTGTGAAACCTAACGATATTATCAACATAGGAAAGCCATATTCATCGTAGCTTCATCACAGTACCTAATTGTGCCCTGTAGGCTACCAAACTAATGAAACATTCACTTCAAAAGCAGTTGGACCTCTTGACAAGCGCTGTTTCATAACAGATTTCAGTACTAAGGATGATTATCTTCATTCCAACAGTTCATGAAAAAGCAGTAACTTTGATTTCCTGGGAAAAAGAATTTTTATGATATTGTTTCCCCTCTTCTGCTGTAATATCTTAATTTGTGGTGCAAAAATTTACCTATGAAAGTGTCCATTTTAAGATAGGTGCTGTTTGTTTTTTTTTTTATTAAGTAATCCCTTTGGAAAGGAGTACTCTAATGTGCCATGTGCTGCATTCTATAAACTAGAGTAAGATTGCATGCTCTGTAGTTTCTTTTATTAGTTTTTGTTAAGGATGCCTGCATAGATTGCTGAATGGAACAAGGGAAAAAGGTGAGAATTCTGGTTAGGACCGTTGTAAAATGACAAAAGCTCCATTAGTGTAAAATGTAAGAATCACTGAAATTACCATGGGCAGAAAGCTATTCCTTGCTGACTGAAAACTTGAGTAAAATATAATTATGGAATAAAGTGGTTTGTTTTGTTTGTTTTCTTTTTATTCTAAACTTGCTTGATTCAGGAACTACCTTTACCTGTGTATGTTTCAGTTTCTGGGACCATGTTTTCTTTTTATCCTGTAGGTTATGTATCAGTGGAACTGATCTGGTGGGGTGGAGCCTGCTCCTTTGTGGGTGGCTGTTGTTGCCCAGATCTGGCAAAGGCAACCTGCAGAACTTGTTGGTCCAGTCTCTGGCTGCTCTTGAAATTTAAATCATCAAGTACTATCTATTTGACTTGTCTTTGGAAGAAAATGTAGCGTCCTTCAGAGCCAGTCTGAACATCAAACAATTCACAAGAGACAGAAGGAAATACATGCGCAAATAGCTGCAAATTTGGAACTATACAAAGGAAAACTTTGTTTAAGGATGTAGGTAGGCCTTCATGTTAAGGCTAATCATTGACTTCATGTAACTTCCCCACACTGGAATCCACAACTCAAGAACCCAAACAAATTTACCCTGCCCAGGTGTATACAAAGTGGTTGCGGTTGCTCCAGCTTTCCAAATCCCCAGTTGTCAGAATTCCTCTGCAGGAACTAGCTTCTATCACCTACAGAGAAAACCCAGGGCTACTGTGCTTGCAGAATAGTCATCTCAAGCACTTGTCTGAAGTGGCACTGAAGATGTACACGAGGCGTTTGAAAATTTACATCTTGCTGATTCTCATACTCGCATCATGTAGAGTCCTTCCACAGACTTACTCTGGTGTGGAGGTGCTACCTGTGGGACTTAAACCAGTGATGGTGTTCCGCTGCAGAGCTCAGGTGTATGTACTACTGTTCACACCCTTATCACCCATGGAAATAGAAGCCTTCAGCTCAAACTGGCCTTTTACTCTATTTGTTTGGGGTAGAGAAAGATAAAATACATACAAGGAGACAGAAAAGACATACTGGATTGCAGTTTTGAAGAGTACCTGAAGTTTATTTGGGTCCTGTTACATCTTGTTCTCCATATGCTTAGTTTGAAAATCCGGAACTTTGGTTTTGTAGCTAAAAGGGCTAGATTATTACCTAGGCAGTGCAAGGAGCACCACAGTACTTGTGGCTCTATCACTTCTGTAACAGCATATGTCCAGGGCAGGTTTAAGTTAGATAATAGGAAAAGGTTCTTCACCCAAAGGGTGGCTGTGCACTGGAACAGGCTCCCCTGGGCGTGGTCACAGCAACAGCCTGACAAGAGTTCAAGAAGTGTTTGGACAACACTCTCAGGCAGGGGGTGTGACTCTTGAAGATGTCCTGTGCAGGACCAGGAGTGCAACTCTGATGATCCTTGCATGTCCTTTCCAACTCATGCATTCCTTTCTAACTGTGATTCTATGGGTCACCACCTCGGACACAGGCCATGAATATTATGGTGGCCCACACCTGGAATAAGCGGGGGCAGCTGGTGAACTGGGATGAAGATCACTGCAGTTTTTCCCTAAAGACTGCTTGAATTAAACAAGCAGTACTTGGAACAGAAACTAAAGCTCTCTCTCCTTTCTCTTAAATGAATCTTCTCATCTCCAAGTCTTGTGTTGCCTTTCTTTAGCTCCACAAGAACAACAGAGCTTATTTTCTCCTTTAACAGAAATTAATATTCAGTGTACTTGCATGGAAGAAAAAAATGTGAGTTCCACTAAATGCAAGAAGGCATAAAGGAAATGTCTTGCTCCCTCTACAAACTTGAAGTGGGGTATTACATTTGCGGGACGTAAGAGGAATCATCAAGTTACCGAATGAATGGGGCAGGTACGAGGACAGAGACTGAACACTTGGAATTTTTGAAGGTACTTTAAAGTAATAAATTTCTCATGCCTATTTAAGTTCTCAAAAGAAAAATACCTCTTGACTGCTTGCAATCCTACCATAAAGTTCCGCTTTTCTTAACAAAAGGAGAAATGAGATGAGCATACTGAATTAACTGAAGGTTAAATTACCTGAACAAAGCAAAAAGACAGAGTACAGTTCATGTATAATGCTGCTATAGAATGAGATTTATTTTAGGGTGTCTTGTTTCAACTCCCCAAGGGACAAACGTGTAGCATCACACATTGCTCTTTCGAATTTGATCTTATTTCTTGGAAGCAATGCTTGTTCCTTTAAAAAGTCTAACAGATTATTTGGCCAAAAATACATCACCATGCCTTTTCACGTGGAGAAGGTGAATAATCAGTCTTATAGTCTGAGATGTAGGACATTCTTGTTATAAACCTAAGTAAAGTAATTGCATGAAAAAAAGTCGGTGAACTTGCCAATAGAGGATATTTCTGGAAGCTACTTCAAAAGAAAGGTAAACTGATTACTCTTGCATCAAGAACCAAAAGAATTAAAGATCAAGGAACAACTTCCAGTTCACAAAGTCTCTAATATCAAAAGCTGGAAAAAATCAGACTATATTGACATTATACCTGCCCTAGGTACTTGCTATGGGTCTTCTCTTGAGAGAGGGAGACATGGAGAATGGTTGTATTGGATCTGACATCAAATACGTTTCTCTGCTACCACCAAGGAAAAACCAGAACATGTCTCAGGTTCTTCCCTCCTTTGTTCATCAGAACACAACCTCAATGCAATCTGTTTGTGCATTCTGAAACACTGAGCACACTCCTTTTTCTCGCTCCCTGGCCATTTCACACATCCCCTTAGTGAGACAAATTATACATTTGGAACAAAATTGGGATTGTGCTGCCGCTTCTGCAATTACAGTTGTTCCAGGACCATTCTTATTTTCCTGAATACTTCTAGTTCTTCCCATAATGCTAAGGAGCTTGAAATCTGATGAGCACTGGTTTGCTGTATCAATTTCAATGCAAGAAAGAGTGTTTCCCTTGCATCTGACAGCATTTTTTCATAACTTAGACAGAAATTCCAGAAATTATAGCTTAGTGTTGCTTCCCATTACTACATGTGCTCACTCTTACATACTCCCCCTTCTACCACCACCCTCAAAGAGCTTTCCTTCTTAGTATTCAAAGGCTCTTTTTGTACAAAAGACTTCACTTTCTGTTTGCAAGAAAAGAAAACTTTTCATCAAGCTGAGTTTATCATTTATGTAAGCAAGAGTTTTATCCACAGCTATCTCAGTGAGCTGGTTACATAATTAGTCTCAACTATGACAAGACAAATGTTAAGAGGCTGTTAAACAGTGATACATGAAATGTATCACTATCTGCTTAACATGTGAAACCAAAGATTAAAAGGGTATTTGCAAAAATTCCTCAAATAACCTCTACAAAGGTTTTATTTCTTATTTATATATGTATGATTTCAAAGTGTAACTGGGCCATTTTGTATGCAGATATTTATTTTAGATCAGCTCTTTACATAAACATGAGCAACTCTACTTTTTGGTTGCACATTTCAGACCTTAATGATAGAAAAGGCAGCCAGCGTTTCCTCTGGAATTCTACATTTTACTATCATGGGCACTCTTTTTCACCAATTCTGCTTTTATTTCAGCTTCAACTGCCCCTGGTTCTGTACCAAGGCTTCTTCATCTGTTGGTTTGTGCGCAGTACAAGGTAAAAATGCTGCCTGAAATGGAGTCCACCTTTTCCTTTAAAACTGCCAACTAAAGCTGGAAGAAGGCATTGGTTTGTAGATTAAATAAAAGAGTCAGGGAGAGTTTAGGCAAAGATCCAGTCCTTACAACCCACGTTGATACCTGAGTTGGGGACATTGCCGTGGTTGTTATTTCTGGTTGGCATACGCATTTCATGAAATCACTTTTGGTTCAGCTTTGCAGTGAAACCAAGAAGGTAAAGAATAACTCTTTCTTGTTTCTAAGAATAAAGCAAAAGATGAATAGGTTTGTGAAAGAGTAAAATGCTTAGTTTATAAAATTAAATAATCTGAAACTAGAAAGTGTTATTTGTTAATTATGTATTTTATATATATATATGTGTATTTAGTTTTCCTGTGTTTGGAGGTACTAAACTGAAAGTTTAATATAGTCAGCTCTGAAAAAACGGTAGGAAAAAAAAGCCTCCTCTCTTTAAGGGAGAGATCTCAACAACTGTAAACACCTACCTTGAGCTGTCATCAGTTCAATCAATTACATCCTTATGCTACCTTTACACTGCTGTAGTTGAGATTTCAGTTCTTCATAAATTCAGAAGCTACTTTTCAGGAGCAAAGGGAAGCTATGAGTATTCATAGTAAATACTCACTGATTAAATTCAGCAAACACATTTCCTTCACTTGGACTTGGTTGACAGGAACGAGGCCGCATATAAAAAGAGGCAAATGTGGGGGAAGCATTATCCTATGTTTCTGAAGCATAACATACATCTCAATAGATACTTTCCATCATATACCCTTCACAAGACCCAAGTTCTTTGAAAAGGCTGTTGCAAATCTCAGCTTCTTCCTCTTCCTACCTTTATTACTACAAACTATTTCTTGATGCAGTGTATAGTTGTTACACCTGCCTACTTTTAAAAGAAGCAAAAGCTTTAAGATTTTTATGATGACCAAGAATCACTTACACTTTACTTTCTATGCTAACACTGAAAAAATATCTGCTTACTAAATTTATTTCTGAAGTTGCAGATGTACTAGAAGTATCCGTTTAAACTATCACTGTTTCAGGGTCACCATATTGTGCGTTAGGGCAGTGTCCTGCCACAGGGATTGGGGCAGCACAGACTTAGGTTGATGAGAACTCCCACTGTTTACAGCTCTATTAGTCTGAGGGAAAGCACTGTAAAAATAGGGGGTGTCTTATCTATTACAAATATGAGAAGGGTTGTAAAAACAAAATTTTAGCAATCACTGGGAATTTACATTAAAAATAGTAAGGCAAACGCAACACAAAACAGTCACTCAATAACTTACCTCAAACTTCAATGAAAGCTTTCAACCCTTCTTTTGGAGTCATTCTTTTCTCACAGGCAGCAGTGCCTGATCTGAAGGAGATGCTCCTGTAACTCCTATAGAAGGATCAAGGCTTACAACTGAAAACAGCAACTTCATGTTCTCAGTTTCCCTTTATTTTTATTTAAGAATTAATTATTTCAATTTTAAGGTCTTTTGGGCCTGCATATTATCTTAAAAAAAAATCTTAACGTAAGCTTTTAATTAATTCTTAACAAAGCTGACACTGAAACAGTGTGGTCTTAAGAACTAAGCCCTTCAAAAATCCGAACCAAACCAAAATGAAAAAGGGAAATCACAGGTATAAATAAAGTAAACTAACTTCAACTCGAATTTTACATTTAAAAATAGTGACTAGTTTTTGTCTTCTCAGGAAGTTTTGACAAACAGCATGACTATACAACTAATTATCTGTATAACTAAGAACCAGATTTGGGGCTACAAAATGCCATCGCTACAACTTTCCACACAGGGAGTTTGATAGGAGCTACAGCAAAGACCCCCTTCAGAGGAGCCAAGATGCTTGCATCCAGAGAACTGTGATTTTCAGGTGAGCTTGTTCACTGCCAGCATTCCTCGTCTGATGTGAGGATCAATGCTTTAAGTCATAGGCTGTATTTACTTTCAGGCCTTGAGTAAAAATTATGTCATTTGTTTAAAAAGAAAAATGTTTTTTTTCATCCTCTCTCATCTCCACTGGTTCGGAGAGATTAAAAATCTCCTTTGCAAGGGTCAAGGTTATATTCACAGTTAAAATGTAGGAGAAAAAAATTGAGATAATAATTAACCAGTAACCATTTAAACATGTTTCCCAATAAGCTGCTTCAAACTCACCTACTTCCAGCTATATCTGAACTAGAACAAATTGTTTTTATTACTGCAGAAAAAAATGTGTGCTGTTCTCAGTTAACCCTAGAAGAACAAAGAGATGCTGACTGTTGATAGAAGTAAACATTATCTTTTAAAATATTGCAGGGAAAAAAGCACTATTAGTCTTTCCCAAGTACACTATGTAGTAATTTACTTTAACAGTACAGGTATAAACATAACATGATGGAATAACACTTGAAATACCTGAAACAGTAAAATGTTTAGAGAAACTACACATGGAAATCAGAGCCACTTGGGAAGTAATTCAACAAATTTCCCTGAGGTTAAAACAGGTTTTGGAAAATGAAAAGAAGCAGAATCCAGACTCAAGTCCAAAGAGCTAAATGGAAAACTCATCTTTTCACATAGCTTGTTCTGTGGCATATTTATGATTACAATTGTTTGAATTAATTTTTATTCAATGGTTGTCTTAAATTCATCTGAAAAAAAAGGCAGTGTTGACTACCACTGGAAAATTGCAAATAAAATGTTTAATTTCAGAAACTGAGTTCACCATTTATAAATACACTAAAACATAGTAAATGCAAAATTAGATTAGGCATAGGTAGAGTATTTTAACAAAGCTATAACTTTTCTAAAAGGTCATAGGCAAATGATGACTTGTTTCCCAAAAATGTATTCAGTGAAAACTGAAATGAAAAGATGAATCTTTCTAGAGTTAAAATACAGAGAATGTTCCTTTCCAATTAAAATGCTGGCTATTTTTTCCATCTTATTTGAAGTTTTAAAGGCTCTACATCCCATTTGCCTGATGGACACCAACAGTAAAGAATCAACCCTATTACATAAAGTTCTAAGCAGTGCACCATATCCATAAGGCTATTACTGAAAACCAGAAGATCAGTTATTTCTGTACTAGGAGCTTTAAGAGAGGCTGTTCTACACAACTGAAATTACATTAGGAGTAAGGGCTCAATTTTTACAATAGGGACCTTATACTTTTGATGCACTAAAGATTAGAAAAGGCTTCAGAAGGACATTAGAATCTTCATGGTAAATTTCTTGCCTTTTTTGTACATGGCATTAAATAACAAGCATTAATTCACAAACTTTGAGAGAAAATCCAAAGACCTTTTGTAAATACCCAGAATATTTCTGTAATTCATTTAAAATGTAAAACCTGAACAGGAGAACCCAGAATGGCAAGTTTTACTACCAATTGCTGTGTAACTGATATTCCATCTCATGTTAAATTTAAGATTTATTTTCAGATACTAAGTCAACAGTCTCCGGTAAACACATCTTCCTCAATAACTCTTCTTAATTCTTTTAAGTACTTTAGGGCTTGCAGTTAAAAACACCATATGATAAAAAGACAGCTTGAACCCCATCTTTCTTTTGACAACTACAAAACCTGTTTTCTTGCAATTAAAGCAATGTTCAACTAAAATACAGTACCTGGTTTATGGTTTTTACATAATAATTGAATAAAAAACTACAGAATAGAACTGTTTACATCTTTTTTTTCTTTTTTTCCTTTTTTTTTTTACCATTCTATTAAAACAAATGACTGAGCTTTTAAAAGTTCATTTACAATTATGGATTAAAACCTACATAATTTTGTATAATTTGACGAGACAGGCTATCTCTAGTGTGAACTTTTAAAAAACATATATACAATACCTGGCCTGAAGTACTATGAATAAGGCACATGTAGACATATTGAAAGCTGAAAAAAATGAACCTAAAATTTGGAATTATAGTCACTGATTAGATGTCATACATGGCCCCTACTGGAGCAATTTAAAAATCTGAGTTATAGATAGTTAATATCCAGTGAGCAACAATAGATTTAGTCTAGCAGTTTGTTCATTAGTTTCAATACTGGAAGTATATTAAAGGAAGATTCACTTTCAAAAAGATAAGCTTTTCAAAGTGTTCAATCATTAACCTTGACTGACTAAAGCTGTTACTTTCATTGGATGTATTGAACAATCTCTCTGAAGGAACAATGCTTGGTGGACAACCCAAGAACCTGACAGCTAATTTTGACAGTACTGGCCAAGATGACTTCTTAAAGTTCCAGTAAGTTAGGGGATCACAGTTATGCTCAAGCACTTCTTCCTCCAAGTAAGAAAGCACCATTTCCTCTGGTAACTTTGCTCTCTCTTTCAGGTCTTTCGTTTTCTTCATGTCACCCATGAGTGACCAAAGATTATCTTCCCCATATGAATTTGTAGATGGTGAACCTATATCACATCCATTGGAAACAGGTTTATCATCATCTGAGGTAGAAGTCATTATTTCCAGCTCCCTGATTAAGTCTTGTTTATATTGTTCAGCCTCCTCTTCTGTAAATAATGATGTTTTATATCGGGGATCCAGAAGTGTAGCAAAAATGTACCTTGGATCATGAAGTGTGGAGGACAATCTACTCACCATAGCTTCTTTCAAAGATTTCAGCATAGTATCTATGCCCATAGTTTCCTCAAACAGCATTTCGATTTTCCTGTTAAGTATATGAATCATTGGAATCACTTGGCTTAGAGTTGACATGTGTGTACTCATCTCCCTACTTGCAGCTTCAAAAGGTTTGAGAGCGTGGCACACTGACTGCATGACTTCCCACTGATCACAACTTATTAGCTCCCGAAAGCTGCACTCTATTGACATTTCATCAATTGCTCTTTTCTGTTCAATAAGACGTTCAAGCATATGAAATGACGTATTCCACTTGGATGGAACGTCTTGTATTAACTGATGCTGAGGCAACTCATACTCTTTTTGCAACTCTGCCAACTTCTCTTTTGCTTTTGCTGACCGATGGACGCGTTCACAGATCTTTCTTGCAATACTAAGCAAATTCTGAACCATTCTCTGGCTTTTAATAGCCTCATTTACAATTACATTAACAGTGTGACTAAAACATTGTACGCTTGAATGATCACCTTCATTTAAAGTTTTCTCTATACTCTGATTATCAGTAACAGTAATCCCAATCTGAAGTCCAATGGAAGTAATCCACGTTTCCCACCAGTATTCTAGCTGCTTTTGAATACTGATTCCATTGTAGTCGCAATCAATCTGTGATACATTTAATAGTGCTGAGCAATGGTAATCCTCACACTGTGGTCGAAAAGAAGACTCAAATGTTACCCAGTGAGCAGTTAGGGTTAGATATTCTCGTGTTTGGTTGCTCATCCATATTCCAGATGTAAAATGGATCACTCCACTTTCAGCTTCTTTAAGATGTGAAACTATTATTTGTTTTACATTATCATACATATCTGGAATTGCTGTCCTAGAAAAGTAAGATGGAGAAGGTAAAGAATACTGAGGTTGCAAATATTCAAGCAGCCTGTTAAAGCCAATGTTGTCTACAAAAGAATATGGCTGAAGGTCAAGTGCAATCATTTCGGCTACAAGACTTGTGATTTTTTTGGCAACTGGGTGAGAGTCACAAAACTTGTCATTGGTTTCATCAAAATTTGAAGATCCTAGTAATTCTGTGCGGAGTGGCATGTGATTATCCGTAGATGAGGATAATACCGTCTCTGGGACATCAGTTTTCAATACATTGTTATGAAACCGCTGCAAATGTCTTAGAAGGCAACTTGTGCCTAGGTTTGTTGGCTTTTTCCCTCTACTTATTATACGTCCGCAGTGCGTACATATTACTTTTGTTGAATCTGCAGAACAAATTGAAAAGTGATTCCACAGTTTTGAGGTCTTCTTACTAGTAACAGGAAATATAATTTGATTATCATGTGTAACCATTGTAGGCAAGTCAGTCAACTTTGAGGATGAACACTCCGCAGAAGCCAATGTGGCGTAAGGAGAATTTGCCAAACTCATATCGAGAAAGCTCTTGTCATTTCCTATTACATCAGGATGGCGTCTATATAGATGTCTCATTAAGCAGCTTGTGCCCACATCTCCTTTCTTACCACGACTTATCATACAGCTGCAGTATCTACATACTGCTTTCAGACTGTCTGCAGGCGAGAGTGAAAAGTGGTGCCAGACTTCTGACTTAAGCCTTTTCATAATCCTTTTATTTTGCTGAAACACAGCGGTAGGTTCAAATATTAGTGGACCTAATCCCTCACACTGTTTTTCAGGAGATGAAACAAAGGAGACTTCACCTATATCATCAGAAGATGACAGCATTGAGTCTTCCACTAGAGTATCTCCAGAAGTGAGATTAGTATGGATCTCCTCAGAGATTCTGTCTGGAGAAGAGGAAACAGAAGTTGGTTCTTTCATTAGTTTTCCCGGAGAAGATGACATAGCATTCAGATCGCTATCTGATGGTAGCAAAGACGGCAAGAGAGTAGGAGGTGTGGTGTAGAGAGGTGGTATGCTGGTACCACCCCCATTCTCTTGCAGAACAATGGAACGATGGGCTCTCCACATATGTCTTATTAAACAACTTGTTCCTAGGTCTTTTCCATTTTTTCCTCTACTGAATTCATTCATGCAGTGGATGCAAACAGCTTTAGAATTATCTAGAGGTGACAAATAAAAGTGTTTCCAGACAGCGGATCTCCTTCTAGAACCTGATGCACTCTTTGGAATTACAACTGTTTTTTCTGCTACATTCTCAACAGTGTCATCATATTGGTTGTTGGCTTGCTGTGGAGATGAACCAACTATGACTTCTTCTTTGCTGCATTTTTCAGAAACTGAGAGATCTGATATTTCTTCAGAAGAAACAATAGAAACAGATTCCTCAATTATTCGATCTGGAGATGGTATTTTAGAAGCCATTTTCTTCACCAGTTTTATGGGGGATAACATAGAACTCAGATCTCCAACATCTGCAGACTGAGGTGGCAGCAGTAATGTAGATGAAGAAAAGGAAGGTATACCTGGCATAGTTCCATTTTCTTGAATTAGTACAGTGGGATGTGCTCTCCTCACATGTCTCATGAGACAACTTGTACTCAGGTCCTTTTCATTTTTACCCCTGCTAAATTCTTTCATACAGTACATACATATTGCTTTAGTGCTATCTCTAGGAGATATAAAAAAATGGTTCCAAGCAGGTGACTTTTTTCTGGAGCTTATGTTTCTGCTAGAAAGGAGGCTTTGTGTGACAGCTTCCATTGCTACATCATACAGCGTATTACTATACTGAGAAAAAAGAGATCCATAATCATCTTCATTTTCTGCAGACAAATATTTGCCAGGGTTGTTGGTAATGAAGTTCTTTTCTTTGTCTTCCTGTTCATCACTGCTGTCTGCATGTTTGAAATCATCTTGTTCTGTCTTTATATCCGTTCTTTCTAGAGTACAGTTAATGCTGTTGTCTTCTTGCTCTACTTTCAAGTTATTGATTTTTCCCAATACAAAAGTATCATCCATTCCGGGGGAATCTGCTTTACTAAATTCTTGCCAAGACTTCATTTATTAATAAATATAGATAATTTAAAAGATTATTTAAAATTTGCTTAAAATTATGTATCTTGTATACTGAATGTAAAACAAAATGTGTGCATGTGTTAAAATATTCTCTGGTTTATGAATTCCGTATCCGTGTCGTGCATAAGCAAATACAATTAGTCATGAAAATGCATTTAAAAAGTATAGACTTAATTAATGGAATCTCTTTTTTTTTCCCAGGATCAGGACATTTCAGGTCATAGATGAATGTTCTCAAAGACATCTACTGCTAAATGCTTCATGTTGTAGATATAATCCTAAAAAGTGAATGTTCTATTTTCTTGTTGAAGAAAGCCATTCTGTGCATCTTGATTGGGCAACTGGGAGTCTTTTACACCACCTACAAAAAAAAAATCAGAAGACAAAGTTGACTAACACACATTAAAGAACTATAGTAAAGGTAAAATGAAAGCAGGCCATTTTTTTTCCTTTGAGATAAAAACAATTCAATATACTATTGAAAAAAAAGGAAGAAGCCCAACATTTACACCATACATTTACTGTGGGCAAATATGTGTCTACACATGCAGCTCTGGTTCAACTTTGACAAAAATCTAGAGTCCAGGCATCACTTTTGTATTTGCATGCACATACCCATACCTCATCCTACATCATCATTTAACCACTGCCTGCACGTACATATACCAAAGTACACACACACCTACATATCTAAACACATATATTTTATAGGTGTCTATATCTACGAATATATATGAACACAAACAGACATTTAATTACATTAGCACAGAAATATGCACTTCAAACCAAATGTTATGTCGTACTCCTGGACGTGTGAGCCCACCATTACTGACAGCAGTCTTTAAAAAGAAAACAAATAACCTCTGTAAAGGTGTTCAGCACTGTCTGACTAATCACTCTTCCTCTGACCATAGTCACACATTTCTGTTCATGCCACAACACTCCCAGCCAACAAACATGCTATAGAAACAAGCTACTTTTAAAGTTCCATGATTAAAACCTGAAATGTTTAATTTAGGACAACTGAGCTGTGTAAATGCCAAACAGACAGAGAGGTCTTCCAAAAGTGTAGCGACATCATTCAGAAGCAAAGACACACAGAGTTGCATAGGCTGGTGGCTTGAGCACCACTGCCAGCTCAAGCTCCTCACATGCCCAAAGGTTACACTAGAAAGCCTATTTACAACAAGACAGCCGATTTCAGTTGAGAGTAAAGATTCTTCACCAACAATTCCACTACAAAGAGTAGGTTTTTGAAGTTGCATATAAAAGGACAACAGCAGCCTCAAAGACAGGAACAGAGCAGTCCCTCACAAATATGAAGAGGCTGTCTGCATTTATAAGTGACTATTTTTTCCACCGCAATTATAGTAGAATTTTAAATTTTGCCAAACCCTTTCTCATTCATTCTTCTGTGTCATTAATGCAGTTATTGATGCCTTCATTCAAGATAAACATTTTTGGCCATATTGGGATGTTACACTATGCATTGCAATTTTTGCAAACTAAATTTTATGGAACTCTTTCCACAGCTGAAGCCAAAACACCAATTTAAATTGATTATTTTAAAAACTTTCCACAACTTTTATGTGTTACTAAAACACAGGAAGAATTGGGGTGATTCTTGGGGTATCCTGGGCAGGGCCAGGAGTTGGACTTGATGATCCTCATGGGTCCCTTCCAAATCAGCATATTCTATGATTTCAGCAATGGTAAAATTAGCCATAGCCACAAAACACTTTAAAAAAGCTGACATTTCCCCCCTGTATCAGGATCAATGTCATATTAGCTTTGTAGCCTATTTTAACTAATTTTATTCTGAGTTTTGTTTAAAAGAGAAATTAGAAACACTTTCTGTAGATTTCTGATTTATGGAAAGCCTATCATTGTGATAATTTCCTTTCTTTTCTAGTGCAAGGGAAGGGACAGGGAAAAGGAGGGGCAATGATCTTATTGCAGCTATTTTAAGAAAAGAGAGATGGAGCAGTCAGAACTTGCTAAGAGGTAGGGAGCAATTCTGCTTTTCTTTCTCTGCGAGTTTTAGTATTTGCGCCTTTCTTTCTCATTCTCAGGGGAAAAAATAATATATTTTCAGATACCAAAAGGTATGAGGGCTGAACATGAAGATAATGAAAGGAAAGACTTGAAGAAAAACCTTAGACTTCTACAAGAAATTTACACTACACAGGACTTTCCATAGGCTTGTGAAATCACATCTGAGAACAATTCTGGCAGCCAGACTAAATTTACATGACTCAGTATAAAACTGAGTGAAACAGAAATTGGTGATCACACACATACTGATGAAATGGACATATGTGGATCTGAGACAAGAGAGAGTGTTTAACACAGTCAACTTTTTTTAATAGCTATCAATTCAAGAGGATTTTTGTTTCATCTCTACTTTGATCTAAGCTGTGAATTTGGAGCTTGTACTGCAAACAGGAAAAGCAAGAAAATGTAATAAGCTGTTGTGACTTAGGATCACAGAATAGAAAGGCTCACAAGCAAGTGGCTTGATGCAGAGCTTACAGAACATAAATTATGCATGGAAGTGCCAGGTTTCAGTAAGGACATTACAGCTTCCTAGCTAGATTCACACAAAATAAATGCACATATCCAGTGGCATCAGGTTCTGATGAAGCTGTGTGCAGTTTCTTTGGCTCAAAACAGGTAATCACATCTTTATCTTTAGATTCCTATAATTTCTCAACTATGCAAAAACAATTCTAGGCTTTAAATAGAAAAATCTGCAGAGATGCTTCAAGTACCTCTGTCCTGATAAGCAGTTACTGCTTGACACAGTGAAGCTTAAGGTAGCTGTGATAGGAAGATTTGAAAACCTGATAAATAAGACCAGTTGCAAACTTTATAACCACACTTAACTAGATTGACACTCATTAACAATACTTTGCCGGTGGCTAAGTTCTTAATCATTATCAGCCATTATCACTACATATTCAAACACTTAGGCTCTAATCACCTTATCCTAAATTAGCTTTGAGTACACAATACCACTGAGCTGATGCCATGCAGTTAAATACTGATGGCTGTGGTCCTTAACAGTCTTACTGAAGCGGAGGTGAAGAGGTGAGGGAGCTGTTTGGACTTTGAAGCAGGAACCAGCGTGGCTAAACTTTATTTGTCCTTGCTGTCACTGCGTGTTTTTAATATTCATACTCTCCTCCACCAAAAAAATTTGGGAAGCAATCGCATCTGCTCCTGACCCTATTTTCTTCATTTCTTTAGGACTGAAAATTGTTCTTGGTCTACCAGAAATCTTTCCTGATTATTCTGTATCCTTGGTTTTTGATTGCAGTTTTTACTGCTTGAATGGTTGATTCACATGGTGTTTGTCCTCCTTTTGTGCAATTAAACCTAGGTCTCCCTTCGCAGCTACATAGTATTTCCATATTTATGCATAGCTGTGAAAACGCTTGCCTGCTGTTAACAGAGTTATTATGCTATTAGCAGTGTTAAAAATCACTTACAGACAGTGGCTATTTACACTATTTTAGTGTACTTATGACTGAGTGTAAGACAAGAAAAAATTATTTATATCTTGTCCACTTCATGGCTGTTAGAGGTCTCTGGCTACATAGTAAGGATTTTTCTCAGCCTTGTTGCTGCCTTCTAGAAATGAGTAGAAATAGCTGAGATTAGAGGAGACAATTACTTCCTGGGAAATCCCCAAAGTTGCATGCCCCTTAGAAGATTTTTGATGTATTTGTTTCTATTTTCTTTCACACATCTAAGAATGATTTTTGTTGCTTTGAGAACTTGGCCTAACAGCAGCTCAGAGAGTTGCACTCAGCAGGGCTGTCTGTTTAGAGGAAACCTAACTAGAGCAAACATGGAACACAGGAGGGTCCATCTTAATATGAGGAAAAACTTTTGACAGTGACAGAGCACTGGAAGCAGCTCCCCAGAGAGGCTGTGGAGTCTCCTTTGGAGATACTCAAAACCAGACTGGACAAGGATCTTGTCCAGCCTACTCCAGCTGAACCTGCATTAGGAAGGGGAGTTGGACTAGATGATCTCCAGAGGTCCCTTCCAACCCCCATAATTCTCTGGTTCTGTTATGATGTTACATCACACTCTAAAATTAAGTCAAGTTCCTTCCCTTCAAACATCCTGGCATGTTCAACTGAAACTTTCTTTAGAATACAGTCCCCAGAATATTCTGGGTTAGAAACAAATATGTTTTTCATCTCCTCCTCCCATGCCAACTCTATGTAAGAGTAGTCAATCTGTTTTAGTAAGAAACAAAAGAGGATGTTTTAAAATTTTATCATCACCTAGAACAAAGTATGAAGTTGATTATGACCACATTTACATAGCTTATTTACCCTTGGACCCAAGCTACTCAAAATTAAGGACTACTGCTAAACAAACAGGATATTCAAGAAGAAAAATGTTTTCAAAGGTACAAAAAGCTATAGGCAGTTAGCTCAAAATGATTTATGCCTTTGAAATCTCCACAATGAGATACACAGTCACCTTGCAACAAAACAATCTTCAAAGAAAATAAATAGAACTAAGGAACAACTATCTACTCAAATGCACTACGCTGGACTATTAGCACCTGAGCAGTAGTTTGCTGAGGTAAGAAGCCTACAGAAACATTTTATAGGATTTTCCATTCAAAATGGGATTACTGAAAGCATGCAGTGGTTGACAAGAAATGTCCAGAGAATGTCACTGATTTTGAGTGTCACAGCAAACTGCTGTGACCAGAAGTAATCACTGCTGAAGGAAGAAGGTAAAAAGTGAAACACTTGTGTCTCAGAATTGCAGAGACATACATTAACAAATGGAGAAGTATGAAAAGTATGCAAGAACACTGAACCATAAGCTGATTATTTTTTGTAAAGCACAGCGTGGCCGGTAAGCTTTAAACAATTTTAGATTGAACAGTCAGACAATAATCATGAACTTGATTATACCACAGAATCTTGGTGGAAATAATGGTCTAGAAAAAGTTGTTAAAAATAAAAAATATTGACATTATCATTGAAGAGCATGTAGTGTAAATACAAAGACATACCTGCAAAATGCAAGAGGCATTTTTTCAAGAAAGACGTGAAACATGAAGACGGTGAAGGTACAAGCATTTACTAGTTTGAAAAAAAAATCAGAAGTAGTGACAGATTTTGAGCATAAGATGTATTAAAAGCTCATTAACAGTAATTTGCACAAACGGATGTCAGTTTTACAATAGCGTTAATCTTGTTTATTTTTGGAAATGTACAGGCAACATTAGGGATACCAAAGAGCAAGCAATATGAAACACATACTATAAGAAATTATTTGTTTCAACTGCAATGGCTGGTACTGTGCTAATTAAGGAATATTTACTAAAGCAAAACAATCAAATAAAACAGAAACACACACACAAAAAAACTCCCTCAAAAATCCAGTGAATACACATCCAAAATCCTAAACAAATAAGCAGAAGGTATTTGTATAAATTTATAGTCCAGATGAACCTTACTGCTTTTCAAAGTTATAAATCCCTTGAAGAAGGAAAATGAAGAACAGTGCATTTTTTTCTACAGAAATTTCCTATGACAAGATATCAGTACTACCTCACCTGTAAGAAACTACAGAGGTTTGTAAGATACTGATCAATCAAAATGCAGAATTAGAAATGCAGAATTGGCCTGTCAGTCACACTGAAACAAGGTGGGTCCTAGTCTCAAGTCTCACAGAAGCTCACAGGAGTTGGCACAGATGTACAAGCATGAAAGTATGAAATAGTTTAATGTTGAACAAAGTACAAAAAGTAAGGCTTAGTAGAAGAAACAAGTTGTTCTGGACTTCATGGGAAGTATGATTTGTAGAGAACTGCTCAAAGAGAAAAGAAGTGACTTTTTTACTATTCCATTACTTTTAAGTCACCTGAAAGGCAGATCTTATGAAAACCAGTAACTCCTCTAGTTTTACAAGGGGTTTTCTCTCCAGCTTGTAAAACACCCTCTCACATCCACAACGCCAAATGCTCCATCTGGACACAAAGGAATGAATTGCGGAAACAGCACCACCAATATTGAACAGTGTTCCTCGCTGACATGAAGAGTCTTCTGTGAACTCCCCTGTGCACTTGTGCTACTTGTCAGGACACGACACAGAGACCTCTGATTTGCTGAAGTATAAAGATCACTCATGTCCCTTCATGTTACTGGAAAATTCAGGGCTTGGTATAAGCTGGAGCCTAAATCAGTCATTGTAGGCAGAGAAAAAAACAAGGCGTAGAAAGCTGAGTGTAACAGTCACTGTTATACTCCGAGTACTCAAGTCAATTATAAATGCAGGAATTTAGCTGAAGCAGAGACTAAAAAGATAAAAATTGCCACTAAAAGTAAATATTCCCCTCTTTCTTGCCTCTTTCCCCACAAAACATCAAATAATTTTACTCTAAACACAGATGTTTTAAGGAGTAAAACATCTGCTAGGGCCAAGTTACACTTGTCTGGTTTAGTGGACTCTTCTCTTTGTTTTCTATTTTCCCCACCACCTCCAAATTAATAATAATCCAAGAAGGAACAGCTCAGAAGTCAAAATTTTAGTCAACTGACTATTGTTAAATGAATAACATTGAGTTAAAATGTAACCGGCACACAGAAAACACCTAACACTGTACAAACTCAAACTCCTCAAATTTAGCTTTTTACTCTTGAAAGATGTTTTTATTTGTACAGCTGTTTTCTTCTCTGCTTGCTGTAAACATGGCAAGTCAATGGGATCCTGTCTACTAATCATTTTCAAATAGCTCCTGAAACCTCAGAAAAGATTCAAAACTAAAAGCTCCAGCTTTGTACCAATATTTCCATCTCAAACCCTAAATTATCTGCAACACAGTGTGCATGCCAGCTCCCCCGCACAAAACTACACTGGCTCGTACTCCAATGTGTAAAAGGTTGAAAATAATTCATGACAGTGGTAAAACTGGAGAGAAACAATATGATTTCCAAAACAGCATCATTAAAAAAATTACTTTGGAACAGAGACAAAGTGGAATTGAAGATATATTTTTAAGTAATATTTATTTTAAAAAAAAGACAATCCAGTTCCTAATTCAGTTCTTACACTCTTATATCCTCAATCATAAAACTCCTTCAAAGAATTGATAATGCTTTAAAAATATGATACATTACTATTATACATTTCATATTAATTAAAGTGTGATAGAAATAAGGGTGTTCAAATTAGCATGTATATTATTTATATTGGGCTGACATTTAGTTCTGGTATCCCTGTTTAGTGGTGTAGCAGGATGCTCTGCCTGGAATGGGGTAAACCAACTTGAACAATGCCCCGTTTGCAAACCTACAAGTGGTAAATGCAGAAGGGAGTATCATGCTGCTTTTGGTGTTGAATAATGCTGAAACAAGCCTGACTCATCAGTCCCAAAGCTAAACATGCAGATAGTGAGATGAAGGTGCAGTAGATCTGTTCCTGGATAAATGAACAAACAAGTGATATTACTGATAACTTGTCCAAAGCTGATGAGCTGATACAGCTGGACACATCTGACCATTCTTAGTCACTTCATACTATAAAAGCCCAGTCCCAGATTTTAATGCAGAGTCTCTGACATAAGCCTCCTGGGAGTGTATGTATGGAGATTCCTCCCTTGAATGGGGAACATCCCTCAAGGTTACTTCTCTTACTCCTTGAGGCTGAGCTAAAGAGATTTGGCCAAGCTCATTGTTATGGATGAGAAACATCAATCTACTTAATTGTTTTGCCAGCTTTGATACAACTGCTTCAATACAACTGCTTCATAGTGCACTGTATTATAATAGTTGTTACAGTTCCTGTACTGTGTAGCAAATAATTCTTTAAATGATTTCTAGATAATAATTACCATAATACTTTGTATATATTTATATAAATATATATGGTTTGCCATCCTTAATCCTGCAGGACAAAGTTGTATAAAGGTTCAATTACACCTCTATAATACTTTAGACAAAAACCGTTGAAAAGTCTGGGGCAACACTGCATCCAGCCACACGCAGGCTCCCCTCGGAGAAGGAGTTTAGAAAGCGTGGAGTTCCCTTCTGCCCCCTGTGACTCAATAGGAGGGCTTCTGTAACAAACTCTGAAGGCTCCGGTTCACCCCTCTGGGTTTGCTAAACAAGCTCAGTACCCAAAGCTCCATCGGACTTAATGATGCAGGCTCACTGCACACAGCATGTGTAAGAGTCAAGCAGGTGTCCGATACAGGGTACTGAGTCAAAACTCAGCCTTAGTTCTGGAGAAATCAATTTTCATCATTTATCTGCCAATGTATTTAGCATATGTCTATTTGAAGCATCATCCTCCACCACCTAGACTTAAGTAACATTCTTAAACAGGCTAAAGCCCATAGCGCAGAAATCCTCATTACACACGGTTTTGAACAGCATTTATCTAAAAAGTAAAATAAAAATGTAGAGCTACAACAACAAAACAATCACCCTGTGAAAACATCACTCCCAACTTTTAGTAAAAAAACAAAGTATGTTGCATTACCACCACACATAACATTATGTATCACCGCAATTAGTAGCACTATTGACACCTACAACCACCTGATAAGCCTTTAATTGTTGCTATTTTTTTTTCCTTAGTGCACTAAAAATACCATCAGCTCTCAAATGGGGCTATATCCATTCACATGTCCTTTACTAACTTCCCATTGCAGCACACTGTAATGAAGGACAAAAAAAAACAACCGGGTTGTATACATGCTAATAATTTGTCCCATCTTCTACTAAGAAATTACTCGTACAAAAACAGATCTATCACACTAAGTAAATCATGTCAACATTTGCCTAGGATCCAAACTGTCTCAAGTGTTGAAGTGTTACTTCTTCTTATCAGGCACGCAATACTTGCAGGATATGTTTCTGAGCTATTGTTCACACCTACCAATGTCAGATCTTTCATTTGTTAAAATGCCAATGTTTTAAGCAATAGTTTAATTAAAATTTTAAGCAGGATTTTCCCAAGTCTTAACATCAGTTCAGAGTTGCTACAGCAAATTATACATTCATTTTAATTTTTTGTCCTTTATAATTTTTGACAGACAAATATCTTACGCTGATATAATGTGGAAAATCTTAATGTTACAAGAAATATGGTGGTCTTCTTAAGAAAAAAAGATTTTTTTTTTTTTACAGAGCTGAAGCATGCATTGTTTGGTTTAGAGCATTTTTAGAGCAGGACATCAAAGCTGCTTTAAATATCACATGCTGTACAATTTGGGGCTGACAGGAGACAAATGAAGGTTGCAGTAACACAACACAAGGGTAACATGGCGAAGATAAAAATAAGGACATGGCAGGAAAGTTGTATCAGTATTATCACAGAATAGGAAAAGCACACAACCAAAACTGCAGTAACAACAGGTAAGTCAGAAAAGAATGAGAGGCTAAAGACAAAGTATTTGCTCCATATTGCTAGAAAACAGCAACCTGCCTTCAGAAAAACAATAGAAAATTCAAAGCAAAGCTCCTTCCTCTAACAACTCTTCTCTCCCAGTGATCAATTCTCTGAATAGCCTGTTAGACTCTTCTCTTCTTCCTCCCATGTAGCCCACAGCTGATGAAGTAGAAGGGATAGGATTAGGACAAGTGATTTTTCTACTGACTACTTTAACTTCCTAGCTTGCAACATAATAAAAACCATACACTTTTATGGGTTTTATTTTTGTTAAATGTCTGTCTTTAAATCCAGTAAGAGTGAAACTTCGAGCACTTCAAGGATGATTTCAAACAATAAGAAATGAGACACCTGTAAAGAAGAAAGCTGAATAGGCAGGATGATGAAAAATAAAGAACAGTTAGGAGAGACACACCATGTTTTGTGTAGTCAGTCTTCTCGGAACTCTTGCTGAAAACATACAGGTAAGTAGAAAGTGGAAAACGAACTCACAAAATGTAAATGGAGCTCTTCACAGAATATATTACATTAACCTGTATACACTGTCATTTTTTCTGATATACAAAATGGAACTACATCTGTTAAACTGCCAAGATTACTACCATGTAGTAGTATTATTTTCACACTAATCGGATGAAGTCTGATGATGTCTGTTTTAAAAACCCTTCATAGCTACCTACCAACCCAATTCTGTGCCCATATTGATGCCAGTTAGTTATACATCCTCAGAGAGTTGCAACAGTGCTATTGAGAGGTTTTCTATGATTTATATCATATCTGTGTATGTGTAACATGACATAATACTATGCTTCTATTAAACATTTGTATCCTGGAATGCTTGTGAACTTGAAGGTTAGAAAAAAAATGCAATTCATTGTAACCCAAAACCACAGTTTGGGTTGAACAGTAGCTTAAATACTTCATAGGGATTTTTTTAAACCTAAGTTTAATCCTTCTTTTGCCACAAAACTTTATTTCAAGTCAGAAGACACTTGGTATGGAGAAGAAAAATTTCTTTGGAGACTCATTTGCAATTGAGGGTACTTTCTTTGTTCCTCATGTAATAAACTGAAGAAGTATGCCTAGATTTTTCTTGAAGTAAGGAAAAGATCATCTCTTTACTAAATCTAGTAAATAAAACAGAAAACAATATTCACAATACCATCCAAGGTAATTAGGGTTCAGAAACACTCAGTTTCACCACAGTGCCAATGAATACAAGAACTGTAACAAAAACAAAAAGGTAACTTTAAAATTAAGCTTCCATATCACTTGCAGGCATAATGCATATGCCCACAATAGGGGTCAATTTCTTATGCCTCTTTCAAGTATTTTTTGTCCTTTTGTATTTTCTAAGTAAATTGTACATTCATCAGAAGCAGCTGACGTGTTCCCATGAAATCCCAGTTTAAAAAACAATGATCCCATCTCTCTCCCTCTCAAAACAAACCTTCCTATTCACAGAACAGGGGAGATGGAGGGGGAAATGAGTGTCCCTATCTCCATATTCACTTGTTCCCAGCCTCCATGACAAGAGGTATTCTCCTCTTAGTTTCTTTTAGGCATATATTCTCTCTGCCTTCTTCAAAGCAAGGTGAGATTTTACGAAGATTTAACAGGCTCAGACAACCAAGCTAAGGGAAGACAAGACTGTTTCCACCAGCACCACATTGAGCACTAGCAGGAAGTACAAAGACACTCTCCCACCCCAGGCAAACAAATAGCTCCTTCTCCCAAAAGAAATGATTTATAGAAGAACCATCCTCCTGCCATAGACAGATCTTAATTTGACCAAATAAGGTTTTGCTCAAGGAACAAAAAAAATACAAGAAATTTTAAATTAAGAATAAAGCTTTTTGTAGTACTTATTCTAACCAGTGCAGTTCATGAGCTTTAATTAATGTAATGCAACTTGTATTTTAAATAAATTTTACGTAGTACAACTACATGGGTGTCCTATTCAGAGCAGGATCCACAACACTATTAGTACAAGAACAAGTAAAGACATGGATAACCCTTTCCATTTGCTTGATTTCTATTATTAGTAGTATTTGTTTTAATAAACTTAATCTTTTGTGAGGTATAGCAAAGGGAAATAAAAGCATTTAGAGAAAAGGATGAGGAATCTTCCTGCTCTTTATGAGCATTTCCTGTCATAAATGGATTATGGTCTCCCCACAGTTCATTCAGCCACTGAAGACAACTCCCAATCACTAAGAAAGGAAATGAACAGAACTTCAATTCCTGCCGTTTCCCAGTACCAAAGGCAAGGATGCTGCTGACAGCACAACCTGCACACTGTTTGACTCCCTGAAAGCTGACCCACTCTTCCCACTGTTTCAGCAGCTATTCATGCAAGTCACAGCAAGGGACAACCTCTCATGAAATGAGTTTTACACTCTTATATTTCAGTTGGTTTTTTTCTTCCTCTCATCTGTACATATGTTCCCATATCATGCATATCACGTTTCCACCTTTAATGAAGAACAAAGAAGGGGAACCACAGAGTAAAAAAACAGAAAAAAATGGTTGCCATGAGCTATGCCATATATTAGCACTGGGATTTGCAGTCTCAAATCTTAAATTAAGAAAAATCGCCATGAGCTAGGAGCCAGTAGCTGAGTGTGAGATGTAGCAGTTTTCAAACTGCTTTGTTCTCTCCCACCTTCTCAGGGCACATTTAGCACTATTAGATCCCTTTAATCAGGAACTAGATTTTCTTCAATGATCTAAACGGCACATAAAAATTACTGTATAGCATATGCACTGAAAGACTAATTCTTACAGTGGAAGCTAAAAGATGTAACACTGCTGACCTACCAAAATCTAAAATTTTAACATAAAAGGTAACATCTGGACAGCAGAATCTTTGTTCTCAGGAGACTCCAGCGTTATATAAGTATCTGTTTTCAGGGTACCCAAGAAAGTGCTGCTTTAATCACAAATTAGAGAAAAGATTATCAGAACACTGAATTTGCAGTCAACAATTATTTCATATGGGACTATAAATCAAGAAATAGTTCTTGAAGGTACAAAGACCAGATACTCATTTTCATCAGACAGGTAATACTAAAGTGGATTATTTTCACTGAAGGCATTTAACCTTGAGAGTCACAATGGAAAGGCACTTTAAGTATAACATACTACACTTTGACATTGTATAATGAAATTGTGCAAAGCCTTCAGTGACCCTGAGATATTAGAATTCAGCATTAACTACGTGGAGGGTGAACTTTTGGATATTCTGGAAAAAAAACATTGTCCCGTTTGCCAAATTTCTTTACAGTGGTCTAACACTGACCTGGGAGGCTGGTATAAACAACAGCTACTCTCTCCTGTTCTTCAGCTCTCCTCTGGATTTGGAAAGCACTAGCAGCTCATTTTTGCTTAGCCTGATGAAGAACAATCCACAGGCAGTTTAGTATGTAACGAAATTTCCCACATCTTCTATATGTGTCACCCAGGAAAAGTTTCCTTCAACGAACGAATCTGAATCATACTTTTAATTTTCTGCTCCTACAGAGATGACAGTCTTATAGGGAAAGGCTGTGAAAGTTGGGGTTGTTCAGAAGAGAAGGCTCCAGCGAGACTTTAGACTAGCCTCTCAGGAAGAGGAGTTTCTATGAAGGATGGGGACAAACTTTTTAGTAGGGCCTGTAATGATGGGAAAAGGGACATGGTTTTAAATGAAAAGAGGGTACAGTCCAACTAAATATAAGGAATAGATTTTTTCCAGTGAGGATGGTTTTATGCTGAAACAGGTTTTTCCAGAGATACGGTAGATGCCCCATCCCTGGCAACACTCAAGGCCAGGTTGGATGGGGCTCTGAGTGATGTGGTCTAGTTGAAGATGTCCCTCCTCATGGCAAGGGATTTGACCAGGTGGCCTTTAGAGGTCAGTTCTTCTGATTCTATGACCCCACCAAGACTTCCTCACTCAACATTTTTTCCATCTTAAGCATTTTGTCCATCTGTTGCTAACATGCATGATAACCAAGAACACTGGTGGCTTAAAAATTGGACTATTTTATTCAGGGCATAGAGGGGATGCGATAAGAAATAAATACAAAGCTCTGAAACACTATACAAGAACAACGTTTATTGCTACTCCACACATAAATACTTATCTTCATATGAACAATTTTTTCTCTATGGCATCTTACTCAGGAATCTCAGGCTTCCAAAAAATCTGTATTCAAAAGCTCAAATGGAACATGTAAGTTCATATTTTCAGACAAAACCCCTAGAAGAAAATATTAAAACTAAATTGCTCAGTGAAGACATGAAATCTGATCAAGACACCTGTAATTCGACTACAGGATGAATGCAGTACCTAAGTTACCTCCCCTTTTTAAACAGTATAATTCAGGGTAAGGATGTTTATATGCCAGCTGATATCACAGAGTAAGAGCTGCCCCATAAATCATAAAATTGTTACTATTTATGTACCACTCTAAAGATATCCAGGCTTCCACACTTAATTTTTAAAGGTCAGGCACTCATACAAATCCCCTGCTAAATTATTAAGCTCCATACAAGTCAGTGCACAGGCATACAATTATTCATTACCTTTTTCCATTGTCTTCCTTTAAATTAACAAAAATAATGATACAAGATCCAAAACAAACAAGCTGCTCACTAGTTTATTGAGAAAAACAAACAAACTTACTTACACATCTGTTCCACTGCAGGCAAGCGGTTTCATTTGAGGTTAAACACTTGCTACTCAAACTTAATGAGATGATTGTATCTAAGGAAAAAAATGAAAGTAATTACTTTTAGTATTTTTTAAACACATTAACTGTTACAGTGGCAACTTATGGAATGTTTCAACTTTCTCTTTAGGTGACAGCTCCAGGAGCTGCACTTACTTGACCCTCGCCTTATTTCAAATCTCTAGCCCTCACAATTTTCAAGAAAAATCAGGCATTTTCACTTCTAGAGCTCCAAAGCAGAATAAAAATAATAAATAATAAAAAACCCTCTGATGATTGCTAGAATAAAATTTAAAAGTCAAATTTTCGTGTTTTAGAAATGCCTTTTTTTTTTTTTTGCTTATGCTGAATGAAACAGAGTCTACATTACATGCAAGATTTCTAAGGAGCTTGCTGACACCTTTCCATGCACTACAGGATTCACCTTGTCACACCTTCTCTTCATGAGCTAAACATACTGCTTATACACTGCACCAACCATGCATATTAATCAACATGCAATAGCATAGAATCAACACAGGATTATCATTCCCAGTGTACGAGAAAGGAACAATTGCAAGTGGATCATATTAGATCACATATTTTGACTTAGCAACTGAACAGACCAAAACGGTCATGGCAGGACATTTTTTGAGTTTTGCAACTTCAGTCCCACTGATCTCATCAATATACAGACATGAGGGCCACAGTGCAGAGGCTCCAGTATGCTGCCCCTGTGCACTGAAAAAAAACCAACCCAACAAACAAAGAAAACAATTTGCCACCTTAGAAAATCCCTAATTTGCAAGGCATTCGCTCTTATATTGTAGTAATTACTCTTCTTAATCAGACTGAGATGTTTAACTATATATATATATATATATGTATATTTACACACACACACACATGCATATGTATACCCACACTTTGGGGTTTTTTCCCTTAGGAAGGAGATCACCTCTCAGAGGGCAGACAGTCCTGATGACTGCCTTGGTGTGCATTATGAAATTAACTATGTATCGCTTCTCTTTCTGGCATTTTTTACTTAAGAACACTCCTGTAGTGCCTCTTAAGCAATTGGAACACCTCCAGAGCTGTGCTGCTGGCTAATTTGACTATTGAGATACTTTAGCTATCCCTATTACAGCAACATTTAAATAATGTATGCAGAGAGGAAGGTGTCAGCCAAGGAGACACAGACCCACCAGAGGCAGGGTGCTCAGTGGAGCAGTTAGGGAACTCTCCTCACTCAGATGGGGATTAAGCTCCTCAGGCAAAGCAGGGAAGTGAACCTGGCTCTCCCGCATTCCTTGCAAGTGCCAAAGCCATCAGACTACAGGCAAAATAAAGTACAACTATGCATCTTTATGCTCACTGATGTCTTTAAGAAACACCAGAACCCCTCAACCCTTCCATTCCCATTTCCCACCTCTCTGATTTGTTAAAGATGACTGTAGTTTGAAGCCAGGCCAAACATTTTGTTCAATTCAAATTAGTGTTTGGGTTTTCTTGATTGTTTATTTTTGTGAGAAGAATAACAGAGAAAAAGTAATTTTAGCGGGATCTCAGATTATTTTCTTTAGAGGCAGACACTGATTCAGAAAACAGCATACAGAATGACAGCAACAGGTAATCAGAATAATTACTGAAAAGCCACTTAACCTATTTGGGGTAATACAGGCACAAATTCTTTGATCATTGTCACATGAGAGAAATACACCGTTAAATATCTTTTTCCATATATTTTGCAAATAATTGCAAAAAAGTATTGCTAAAATGTTCAGCTGTTAAAAATCCTATTTTCAGCCTTGATTTTCAAGCTAATGAGTACTGAGCCCCAGAACTGGCTTTTATATTTAATATACAGAAAATCTGAACAGTCGCTACAAAAATTAACACATCACAAGATAAACATATCTGTGTGACACTAGTGAACGCAGACTAGAAGACAGAGTGTAAAAAAAAAAATCCAACAGCCTTTCACACAGCTGTAACAAAAACTTTGTAACCTTCTAAACCTTCAGAGAGGGATTATCCACCCATACCTGTTCTTAAACAACAAAGGAGGAAGGGAAAGAGGTGAGAGAGATGGAAAGGACACAACTGCACAGTAATTGCTAAAGAGAGCACACAGGTTCTGAGTTCACATAAAGATTATAGTAATATAATAATATTTCTTATGTCAACATCCACTGAAAACCAGTCTTAGACTATAGAAAAGACTCATACCACACCCTCCAATATGTTGTTCAACATTAAAAAAATCACCATATAAAAATATAAAAATAACCTGAATCATCACACTTGAATAAGGGCCTTATAAATCAAGCTATTTCCCTGTTGTTGCTTTACCAGATCATCATATAGAGTTCTGTCTTATCACAAAAAAAAACCCAAAACCGAACCACAAACCCAAACCTAAACCAATACTACCACGGTTAAACTATGTATCACACTAATTCAGGCCATAAGTTCCTTTGCTCCAGCAAACAAACAAACAACCAACCATAAAAAAGCACCAAAAGATTACAAGAAAAGCTTTCGTTTTTCTTACTTCTTGACCTGAGAGCTTCAAACTCTACATTTCACTTGAAAGCTACCATTAGGCCACAGAACCTACTTAATTTTTTCACTAATTGTCTAAAATTAAACAATCCCATAATTGTAAATTGACTGATACCGAGGATGCCAGTAACAAATACAAAATAAATAGTCAAAAATGTGCAGAAAACAAGGCACATTTGCCATATACAAACTCTATATGAAGTTTGTTTTGAAAGTATACACTACAACAGGTAACATTATGTAAATTACATTAATGTTGATACTACTAAAATACAAAGATCATTCCTACTTCAGGAAAAAATGTCAGTCATGATAAGTTAAACACTCTTGCTCTATATGCTACAAAATTCCCCACTAAACTATCTATAATTTTCATTTCTATATAAAACTAAACCAATATACATGTATCACCATGTTATTTGCACGTGGCTGATTATTTTAACTATTCATTACAGTGGTAACCCCATAGCAAAACATGCTCACTTTGAAGATGAAACTCTTAAAAAACTAAAAGTGAGCTGCAAAAAAAACAGGATTTACAACCCCCCCTGTAAATATTCCTCACTGTTGGCAATGAAATGCAGCAAACTTTTGGGAAATACAACATGTACGTTCTTGAACTCAAACTTTCTCAGAGGAAAACAAAAATCTCTCAGAAGTTAATGTATTTATGATTCTAAAAACTCAAAGAGAACAAATTCCAAGAAAAAAGGGAGAAGAAAACAGACCCAGCAGGCTCAAAGGCCACTTCCTTCTGTAATACCTAGTTTTTAAAAGTATTTGATAGGATACTCTACTTCAGTGGATGGACAATTTTAAATGATCCTGTAAAATTCTGTTGCCCTCCTGTATTTTCCAAGGCCCTGTTATAAGTCCTCGTGATGTGTTAATGTTTATGAAAGAAGACCCCCTCTGCACTAACCACCTGTGACATGGGCTGCTCTGCAAACTCAATTCCTGCTCTGGACATTTACTGTCTTGGTTCCAAATAAGCCACAGCAGGGGGAAGCATCACATAGAGGGGCTGCAGCAGACAAAGTAACAGAAAGACAGCAAGCATTACCCTAAGCTCATCACCTGCCTAACCTCTGGCTGCTCTGTACCGTGCCTCTCACCTTATCAATGAGGATGCCGGACGTGGTACAATTTTGCCTCACACAGGTGTCATGAATGAGTGGTTTGGCTACTTAAACTGTCAAAGGTACTGGCAAAAGCAGGTTTTAATATGGATCTGTGAAAATGCAACTCTAAAGAATTCAAGGGCAAGGTTCGCTCTACTACTTACTTACTACACAGACTAAAGCATACAAAGGAAGATCAAATGAGTAGCAATTTGGAATGATTTACACAAAAGCTGTGAATGCAAGTGCAGTAAGACTGCAAAGCGTATGGGTGGAAAGATAAGGGTGCAGAGGGGTTTAGCAGCACTTAATACTTGAGTATTTTAACATTTACAAAGTGATTTGTTAGTTTTCACAACAATTGTAACAATGACTTAACTACGGATTCAAAATAGTAACATTTGTACCACAATCGATTCACATACACACAGGTAAATGATGTATAAATCTATTTCTATATGTGTAAAGGCTCCTATGAAAAATTCCCCTTGAATTCGCTAAAGTATGTCAAATCCCTTTGCACTTCCCAGTAGGCAATGGTTGCCACCTTGAGGAACATGGACATGGGGGTGAGGGGGTGACAGTCCTTGAGTACCACAAACTTGAGGGTTTGCAAGCTCTGGGAGGCACTGGCACAGGCTGCTGCAGTTCATGCGAGCTCAAACAGCCTCACTTAGGATTGCTGTTTATAGGGTCAGAAGATGACTGACTTTGGTCATCAGTAACCTTCCTTCCTGACCATAAATGAAGACAGTAACTACTGAGCTTTTTTCCCCAAAGTGCAGCACTCAGGTTACATCCACGTAAATGGTTTACCAAGGCCACAAGAGGTAATTGCTTATCCTTTGTTCCCCACCTTTACCACGCCAGAGCTCCGGGTAGGATCAGGGAGTGCCTGGTGGCCCAACTGGTACAGGCAAGCCAGGCTTCGCCCCTCAGCTGGTTTGGTCAAGGCTCACCAGGAGCTTCCAAGGCGGCAGCACAGTCAGGAGGATGGGAGGGTGTTACACCACAAGAAGTAAAAGAGTTACTGTTATGTAACAGTACAAATGTTTAGAAAACATTTCTCCGGGATGATTAATTTAGGTATTTCATTTTACTTATCCACTATCAATTCTTACATTTGACTGCTCTGGAGAACTCCCGTAGAATAAATTCCTCAACATCTGTTAAGGCTGCAAGGTACTAGCAACATGAAGTACCAAAGCAGACGCATATCCAACTGTACAAAAACCATCAGCACCTTGCCTGTTGGTCTTATACCCAGCGGACAGCATTCAAATTTCTAAAAGTTCACCAAAGAATTTATTTTGTTTTGAACAGAATTTTTTTCCTCTATAAAACTAGTCTCCATACTGAATAATAATTAGAATGCCCCTGCCCAGTATTCGCACAAACACAGGCTTCCCAGTAGCAGCATAATATCTTGGGGATAGTTGATAAAGTCTTCCAGACTTCACTCCCCGCAGTATGTAAGCCATGAACGTCTTCCCAAGGGTGCATGCCTGCTCTTAAAGTGAAACACTGCATTACTGAAGATAACCTTTAGAAAAAAAGTGCTGTGCTCATGCTCTTGAAAAGCAAAACAGATACACATGTATAGTGAGACATAAAGACAACAACGTGTAAGGAAAGTCTGGAAAACACATTCATATTATGGGGGCTTGAAAACCTTTCTCTGCTTAGAATTATAGGTGTAGCATGACAGCTCATGCTAAATTATTGAAATCTCTCAAAGGAATCCCCCAGAAACAAGACAGGTCTGCATCTAACACATAAGCACTATGGAGAGATCTCTACACTGCAAAGCCTAACTCTACTAAACTTAGCAATAATAAACAGAACCACCATTAATGCAAAAAAGGCTTGAACCTTTCAGTACAATAATACATGTTTCTACACTTTTAGTAGGCTATGTATGCAGCAGGCAACTATAAGTGTATCGGACACCCTGAGAAACTCCAGTAAGCATTCTAACACAAGTACTCTAACATCAGCAGTTGTCTCAGCGTAGATCTAGAAGCTACAAAAAACATTTTTAAGCAAAATTACCGCGCCCCAAGCAGAAAACGAAAGCAACACTACATGAAAGCTAAATTCTGCGCTTTTCCGAGACACCATTCTTGAGCGACCCTGCCCAGGAGGGATGCCTGGAACATCACCGCACACGAGCATAGACGCGCTGCTTACGCCGCGGCCGAAGTCGCTGGCGGGCGCCTGCCCACCTCGTGTCCTGTTTCTCGGGGGGAAACGCTTTTTAGTATTTCCCGGGCTTTCCGCTCCCGGCACCCGACTCGGGAGCCTGTCCCCGGGGCGGTCCCCAGCCCCGGGTTCGCACCCTGAGGAGGGCAGTGGGCTTTCCACGCAGGGGCTGTCTGGGCCATCTTGGGTGGGGATGGCAGCGGCCACATGGTCACGGCTCCCTCCGCGGGCCCGGCTCCTGCGGCCCCGCCAGGTGGGCGCGGGCGCTCAGCCCCGGCTGCTCCCGCCGGCCCGGCCCGGCCC
>WBMY01008768.1:88068-125645 GCA_013397315.1 Donacobius atricapilla
TGCTTGCTTACCGGCCCTCATTGTCCAGGGCTAAAGAACGTTCCTGTGACTTCTTAAAGTGGTCCACATGAAAGTACCATTGAGAATTGAATACCCTAGTCCATTGAGCAGGGGATCCAGGGACCAAAGTTTATTTGAAGAGGAGGAAGGTAAATCTCAAGGGGGAGATTGTAATTTAGAAGTATATGGTACTGTACTTTTCGCGTTGGTTTTAGCTACCCCACACCTTGATAAATAGCTTGCCTCTTTCGTTTTTTTTTCTCCCCCGCATACCGTGTATTTCACAGAAACAGCTGTCTTCGTGCACTGTTATGGGGAGGGAAAACGTCTGCTGGTGATTTCCTTCCCAAGCAGCTGATGCAATTCTAGGAGATGAGAGCTGTGGATAACTTTCCCGGTTTATATCTAGGAGATGAGAGCTGTGGATAACTTTCCTGGTTAATATCCTGCAGTCTTTGAGGACAGGACAGTGCTAACAGAAATGCATTAAAATAATTTTGGATGCAGTTAGTGCCAGTATCTTTGTGGCCATTGAATGGAAACTTGTCTTAAGTTTACTCTTCGAATTTAGGTCTTAGTCCTCGTTCCTATCGATCTACAGGATACTGGGAAAGGGCAGGGAGGAGAGAAAAATGCTAGCTGCTAGTTGCGTAGGAAAAGCAAACCAGTTGTAGGTCATGAATTTGCTGTGCAGAACTCTGGTCTTCATATGGAGTATTTATAGAACATTTGCAAACAGAAGAATTTTGGAGAAACAACCACTGCTTTGGCCTCTGGGGCATTTAAGTTATTAATGCTAAATTTACATGAAATTCAGCCTAAATACTACCGGTTTCGGTTCTGTGTGCATTACCTTGTATTTATTGGGTATCCATTCTGTGTTTGAGCCTGTAACTTCCTGCCTAAGTCAGCTGTAGTCACTGTTGGGTGTTAACAGTATACTTAGATGTTAGCTCAAATCTTTATCAGTCTGGTTCTTACAGTTCATTTGACTTTTGCAACAGCTGTCCTAAATGTTTAAGCAAGATGAAAGATCTCGTGCTTTTGAGTATTTTCTTCCTATTTTTTTAATGCCTACCTGAAGCCATGCTCGAGAATCTTCGGAACGGAGGGGAGTGGAGAGCTTGGAAACATAGCATTAATGTGTTTTCCTGTGGTACTGGGCTAAGGTTTTTGATTTCTGAAGGTCACTTCTCATCCTTCCCTCTGTATTTTTTCCAAAACCGTCTCTATCCTCAGGAGCCACTACGAACAGATACACAACCAGCTAAAATGTAGGAAGGGGCATTAAAAATACCAAAACAGACTTTACATCTAGACAGAATTGAAATGCAATTATAGGAGGTAAACATGCTGTAAACTGTGTTTCTTGATTGACGAGTAAATTGAGTCCATTCTGATCTGTAATAAGTTGCTGTACATTGACACATCAGTGTGTTTTAGCTGAAGAATCCATCATTACTTGCTCACAATAACAGAAATCGGGGCCTTTGTACCTTTGGGTCTCTGAATTACAAAATCTGTATTGAAACTGGGAACTAACTTTTAATTTTGATTAAATTACTGGTATGTTTTTGGTTTTAGTCATTTGGCCTTCTTTGGCAGTATTAGTTGCTTAAACTGTTTTCTACAGTTGAGAAGCTAGCGTGATTGAATCCTGTGTTGTTTCACAGAATTTGATTATCAAATTCTTCTCCCAAAGTTGTTTGAAGAGGTGGAACCTTTTATATTCTTCTGCTGTTTATAAAGAGCAGATCAGAGATCCGTCAGGATTTAACGCTGACTGTTGTCTGGCTGTATGGTATAGAAACTAGTAATGAGGGTTAAGAATTCATTGTGTAAAAGTCAGACCTAGGAGAAGCACAGTTTTTGCATGAATGATAAAACTAGCTTAGATTATAAAAGCAGAGTCCGTTTGTGAGAGCAGATGGATCAGAGCCTTTCTGGAACTAGTCTTAGGGTTCATTTCCTGAGCGATTCCTGTCAAAGGAGTTCGTTCAGTACTTTGAGGCCTCTAGAAATTGACATCGAAGACTTTAATAAAAGGCAAGCAGCATGGAGTAGTTAATGTAGTTGTTCAGTGCTTGCTGTTTTCTTCTCGAAGTAGATATACTGGTCTTTCACAGTAGTTGTGTTTTGATTTCTCTACTTCTCTGCTATTCTGGCAATACATGCTGACACACTAGTTGTGTTATAGTGAGTAGCCCTGACTCAAAATGCAAAGTTGAAATGCTGAGGCCCTAATAACACTTCAGGCAGTGATTAAAGATCAAGGGGGTTTTATGTAGCTGAGGTTGAATGGTGCTATTTATTAATGATTTGTTGGGAAGAAGGAAGGAGTGGAATAGAATTTTAAACTTGTGAATTTCAGTCAGGTTTGTAATACTTCCAACCCTTATAGGAGAAAAGCCCCACCCAGTGTGAAGATGTCAAAAGGCATGAGTATGTATAGAAGCTTTTAACTGAGAAATTTTGTGACTAAAATGCATACTCCTCCTGGTCGTGGGGCTTTGGAGTGGGGGAGAGAAAGCTATCTTCTATAATGTATCTGATCTTTTTGCAATAGGTTGTAAACTTAAAAATTGTTTTAAAGAGCTTGGGGCTGGATTTATAAACAGGGAGATTTTTATCTATCAGCAGTTGATTTGAGAACAGCTCCTGAAGAATCTGTTGAAGGAGTAGGGTGTGTGTACACGCATATTTAAAAGCAGGGAACATGTTTTGGCCCTAAGTCAAATCTGTTTTGCAGGTGGAATATTTACTAGTTGCAGTCCGTACGGCACCATATTGGGCACTGCGAGTTCTGTCATGTTCTTGTCATGTTGTGAAGAATAATGGGCTCACTAAGGATTGAGGAAAGTAAAAAAAGTATAGGGCTGTCAAACTGCCCACTTGCCAAATGTGGACGTATGTGTGCTTTTCTAGCTTTTAAATATAGCTATAGTAATTGAGTTGATAATGTGAGTGTTTGAAATTGCACTGGAAAAATTTCAGAGAAAATGTGGTTTTCTTTCACAGTTGCATCAGTTTATTTGAAAAGAGGTCTAGAGGACATAATCTGTAGCTGTTGCAAAAATTTTCAAATTGCAGACACCCTGAAGGTGTTAAGTATTGTATTAAAGGTTTTCTTACAAGGTAACAAATTCTTCTTTTTTTTTTTTTTTTTTAAATCTGTGACACTTCTGAAATGTTTTTGTTCTCATGCAGTGCCCTTGCCAACAGTCCTTCTTGAGGGTTTCTAGCAAGGATTTTGTATAGCTGTATTCAGTCAGGGAAGCTGTTATTTAAGAGATCTATTGATCTTTAGGTTAAACTTGTACGAAACTGATTCCTGTTGAGTAAGAATGACAGGCTTTTGGTTTTGTTTACTTCTACTTAAATGTATGCATAGGGGGCTGTAGAACTGAAGGGTTTTTTTCCTTACTACAGTAAAACTAATATTGTAATATGATTGTTTGTAGTTCATAGTATTAACTGTTGCTCTAATTTTAGGTAAACATTACCAAATGAGGAGAAAAGGAAGATGCCATCGAGTATCGGCAGCAAGGCATTCTTCTTCCCCATGCAGTATTAAGCACTCCCCGACACGAGAAACCTTGACATACGCTCAAGCTCAAAGGATGGTTGAAATAGAAATTGAAGGTCGCCTGCATAGGATCAGTATCTTTGATCCTTTAGAAATTATATTAGAAGATGATCTTACTGCCCAGGAAATGAGTGAATGCAACAGCAATAAAGAAAATAGTGAAAGACCACCAGTTTGTCTAAGAAGCAAACGCCATAAAAATAACAAGGTGAAAAAGAAAAATGAAGCTCTTCCGAGCTCACATGGTATACCCACTACAGCAGCTCCTCTTCCAGAACCAAAAGTACGGATTGTTGAATACAGTCCCCCTTCAGCTCCTCGGAGGCCTCCAATTTATTACAAGTTCATTGAGAAGTCCGCAGAAGAACTCGATAACGAAGTTGAGTATGACATGGATGAAGAAGATTATGCGTGGTTAGAATTGATAAATGATAAGCGGAAAAGTGATGGAGTGTCAGTCGTTTCACAAAATATGTTTGAATTCCTTATGGATAGGTTTGAAAAAGAGTCTTATTGTGAGAACCAAAAACAGGGTGATCATCAGTCTTTAATTGATGAAGATGCAGTGTGTTGTATATGCATGGATGGTGAATGTCAGAACAGCAATGTGATCCTGTTTTGTGATATGTGTAATTTAGCAGTTCATCAGGAATGCTATGGGGTGCCATATATACCTGAGGGCCAGTGGCTCTGCAGACACTGTTTGCAGTCCCGCTCTCGGCCTGTAGACTGTGTGCTGTGCCCAAACAAGGGAGGTGCCTTTAAAAAGACAGATGATGATCGTTGGGGACACGTGGTGTGTGCTCTGTGGATTCCAGAAGTTGGATTTGCCAATACGGTTTTTATTGAGCCAATTGATGGTGTCAGGAACATTCCCCCAGCCAGATGGAAGTTAACATGCTACCTCTGTAAACAGAAAGGTGTTGGTGCCTGCATCCAGTGCCACAAAGCAAACTGCTATACTGCATTCCATGTGACATGTGCGCAAAAGGCTGGTCTGTATATGAAAATGGAACCTGTGAAAGAACTAACTGGCAGTGGAACAACGTTCTCTGTGAAAAAAACTGCCTATTGCGATGTACATACTCCCCCAGGTTGCACACGGAGACCGCTGAATATTTATGGAGAAGCTGAAATCAAAAACGGTGTTTGTAGAAAGGAGGGATCAGTCAGAACTGCTAGGTCTACATCAAAACTCAGAAAAAAGACAAAAAAAGCCAAGAAAACAGTGGTTGAACCCTGTACAGTTATGCCAACAGTATCTGCTCCTTATATCCCCCCCCAGAGGTAAGCAAACCATCAAAATGTGAGAAACCTTTATCAGCTATTTAATTTTAAACTAATGCTTTTAGATGCCACCTGGAAGTCTCTGTACCTTTTTTACATGTTTTCTTTAAAGGCCTTTTTGCTGTTAATCACGTACATTGCATTTCTGTGGAGTTGCATTAAAAATGCAGTAACTGCCTCAGAGAAATTAAGTGATCTGTCTTGTCCTCAGAACATTTAAATTGGGTTTTTTTTGTCAGACTAAGTTATGTTCATTTGTCATTCACTGTGCGTCTAAGAATGAACTGCTGAGTTTGGAATAGTAGATGCAGTTGATCTTCACATTAAAGAAAAGAAGCCAAGCTCAAAGTTAACTTTATTTGTAATTTTGGCTTCTGAGCTTCTTTTTCTAATTTTAAGAGATCCAAAATGAAAATTACCGTTATGTATGTAAGTTTTGATTCTTGTTCATCTCACATAAATTAACAATAAACTTGTAGTGTAAGATCTATGTAGGTTTAAAAAAAAAACCTTCAAGGAAGTGTTTTCCTTGTGTGGCAGAACAACTTCTCCAGAGGTGTTACTGAAATTTGTTTGTGTGTTTGCAACACCAAAATAGTTATTTACCCCTTGAATTAAATTTTTACTAATTTAAGAGCGGTAGTTGGGGAAGTTTCTCAAACAGGCACCAGTTCCGTGTGCAGGCTCATTTCCTGTACTGTGACTGGACTCTGAACGCACAGAAGTGAGGGCTTTTAAAATAATATGATACATTTTAAATAGCTGACTCACAAGTCTCAGGTAGTGAGCAATCAAAGCTGGATAAATTAATCTAAATAAAGGCATGTTTAGAGACTGCGGTTCTTTCCTGTAACAAGTTTTGTTAATGTAAGAAGCCGCTCATTGACTGACTGTGACAAACAGCCTTCAGCTCCCACGCGGTGTTTACAAACATCAGATTGATTGCTCTGTTCTCTGTTAGGATTGGCTTGGTAAAATGGTATTTTTGTTTCGTGATGCACTGCTGGAAAACTTTAATTGAGAGTAGGCAACTAATACTGCTATTTAAACAGGAACTGCTGTCCATGGAAGGAAGAAGTTGGTGTAAAAAAAAAGTCAGATTTGTCTTAATTAGGACAATCCCAATTGGGAGTGTAATGTGTTTTTGTTTTGCTTTTTTTAAGACAATGTAAGAAAGAACATGAACTAAGATTTGAGGATTAGAAAGTAGGTTCTCAGTTGTGCTTCTGGCAGTTCATTTCATTGGCAACTTTTAAAAAAGCCAGACTCTAAAAAGATGCTATCGTCAGATGGCTTTTTTTAAAATAGTCATTAGATGCCAGGAGCAAAAATACAAAGATGTTTTCTTCTTTCTTTTTTTTCACGTTAATGATTGAATTTCTTTTCAAGACTGTGGGGAAATTCAGCTTTCTGGTTCGCTTTTCTATTTCTAGAAAAAAGTAGTGTTGCTATACTGTATGTCATAAGCATAAAAAATGTGTACAGTTTAAAGGTATTTTAAAGTTGAGCTTTATTTATAAATTGCTTGTCTTTGGCTGAGGGAGACCCTTGCTTAAGTACTCTTTGTAACAGGAACATGTTCAGTCCTAGGAAACTGATCCCTGAATTATAAGTAAAACTGGAATGGGCATATTAAAAGGAAAAGTGATTACACTGCGGACTCAAATCTCTAGTTGTAGAACCAGTTGTCTAGTTTTCTTTGGCTGTTCTTCAATATTTTTCTATTTAGGAAACAGTCTTTTTTTTTTTTTCTGTAGGAATTAAGTACATACCCATAAAGTATTAAAAAATTATTTGGATCATTTCACAGTAGTCTTCATTTAAATTATTCTTTTTCTCTAATCTGTTCTTTTTAAATACTCTTTTTTTTCACTTGGAGCTGAAGCATGATTTTTCAGAGGTCTTGAGGAAGAGCAATTAAGCTAGTTAAGTTACTAGAGAGTGAATATATATAGTCAGTGTTTAAACACTAGTGCTTTTTTACCTGAAGAACCTGATTTTAGTATGTTTTCAACGTCTCTGGAAATCAAAGCACACGTGGAGATGCTTGGTTTGGATTCCTTTCGTAATACCTAGACTGAATGCCTCCTCGGCATATTGCTGGCTCTTCAGGGTTGGTAGTTGGAAGAGTGTACGAAGATGAAGATCATAGTGAGGAGGAAAATAGGTGCAGGATGCAGCCACTGAATACATCTGGTGAAGCTTGAGGAGAACCGTCTTGCAATTTATGTTCAGTTTAAGGAGAAGGATTTGTATCCTTTTCTGGGTAGTGAGAGTATATGAACGACTGAGCATTTTAGTAACACAGTTTTTAATAACTCTATTTTCTAAAACAATTATCCTAATATTCAGGGTATTTTAAAAATACTGGGTGTGGAACAGCTTACTTCATAGTTCTGCACAACTTTTGTAGCATATTAATTTCTGGATCAGCTTACCTTAGGTTTCTATGCTACTACCTTGAAAGACTTTGACCAGAGTTTCTTACACAGATGTCATCCTCTTAAGCTTTTTGCTGTTAAATTATATAGATAGTGTTGTTCTCTAAATTGTTTATAATCTAATTATATTACCTTTCATCTGTGAGCTACTGATTAAGGGGGGCAGATCAGAAGTTTCTGAGCACTGATCCATTGATGATAGGAGATAAATGCTTACCTCCCCTGCCTATTTTTTTTTTTTTCTGTAATTTATTTTTAATGCTGGGCCTATATCTATCCAGTTGCCGGGGTATTTTGGAAAGTCTATACCTAAGTATCTACTTCCAAAGGTGCACTAGTTCATCTTAGAGCCCTGAGGTGGTTTCGGTTTTCAATGCTGACTTGTAACTTGCTTAGCACTTGTAATAATGTATGGGACTACCAGGGAATTCTTATGCATGGCGGATGTATGTCAGACCTGGGTACAGAGATGTGTTGTGTCTTTATGAGGAAATTCCATTCAGTTTTATTGAAATACAAAACTCTTGAAAGTGGTTGTTTATGCTGTACTGTTTGTACTCATCGGCTTTTTTGTTTGCCTGGTTTTGGTGGGTTTGTTTTGGGGTTTTTTTTTGGTTGTTTAAAGGTAGAAATGAGCATCATCTAAAAGTTGTGTTTCTGCGAAGTGCCAGAGCATCTGTGCTGTGTGGGGAGGAGAGTGGGAAAGGACACCCTAAACCTTCCCACTGTATGGAAGGGGCAGACAGTACTGGCTTCTCTTGGCAAATGCTAGTCAAAAAGTAGCTTCCCGCTGCCAACGGCGAGTTTGGCAAATTTGTTCCTGAAGTACAGTATTGCCACTAGGGATGGTGGTGTAATGGCTGAATATTGCTTAGTAGAGAGATTCCCCGGCCCCCCAGAACACCCACAAAACTAGAAGGATTTTGTTTAGACTGCGGGTCCAGAATTTTCAAGTCAGGAAATCCTAACTTTTAGGGTTGGCTTGACAATCTAAATCTAGCTGCTTCTCTCTCTTAGCTATCTTGCCCTGGCTCTGTGCTCAATTTCTTGTGGGTTTTGTTTCTTTGTTTTTTTTTTTTTTATTTTTTATCACCTGCTGCTCATCCTTGTCCTTTATAACTGTTGCCTTATTCAGCAAGCAGGGTGGGTACCTGAAGCAGGAGTGTTGCAGTGCTAGCTGGGAAAACTATGTGGTTTCTCTTATTTTTGAGTGCTTGATTCTTTAGTACAAATAGCATTGTTTTTGTGCAGTCTCTTGATCTTATGTGTCAAAAGAGGCATTTAAAAATGTTTACTTTTTAGCTAGTGTCAATATTCACATTATTAAAAAAAAACCCGTGAATCTACGGTATTGTAGACATATACTTGGAGGGAAATAGAATGTGATGTAAAATATTTAAACTCCAGTATTTTACAGTATACACTGAGATACAGTGTAATCTGCTTTATTAAAATGCCGTTCGTGCAAGTACTGCTCTATTAAATAGAAGCTGGCATTAAAAGAGTATAAATATTTGCTTTCATCTTTAGTTTCTCTTTCTGCAAACATGGCATGTTTGTTATGTCTGAAATTATGAAAACATTTGAAATGCAATACTTGTGTAGAGAGAGAGAATATGTAAAAAAGTCCCACTTTAATTAGAAGTAGGAACACAGTATGTTGTTGCATGAGGTATCTTGCATCATTAATATTAAAAGAGAATTATAAGATTGTTATGAAAGTAGGTAAGTAGTAGCCAACAACTGAGAGCAAAAATTGCTGAGACTTACAAAAACATTTTCAGCTCTTCTGACGGATCAGCATTTGTGCCCCGCATTAACCAATTTCTTTTTGTTGATCTTTGGTTTTCTTAGGAGGAATACTGTGCCTGATAGTAAGCTGGATTTCTGTTGCTGTGTCTCAAGGCAGAACCAGTATTTTTGTTTGGTTTATAATTTACCCGGTTGAGCTAGCCTGAACTTTCTTACCAAGTAATTAAATGTAATCGTGTTATCTTAACACAGGAATCTTGATTGTCTCTGAAAGGAAGTATGGACCAGAAAAATAAATAATGAATAAACAGAAAGTGTTGAAATGCAGTATGAAAGGAAAGAAACATTAACAAAGCCTTCAAGACACTGTTAGTCTGCATTCAAAGATAATGCTTCTTATTCATATACATAGCTTGTGGATTTCTTGTGGGGATTTTTAAAAACATTTTTTAGGGTACTCTGGGTTTTTTTTAATATGTTCAGAAAGTTTTTAAGGTGGGGGTAAGAACAAGAAATTTGGCTTAAAATTTAGCATAAGCTATTGAAAAATACTGTGGGGCCAGCACTGCAAAGAACTTTGAATGGGAATAAATTCAGACTAACATCTGTTACTCTTTATCCTTGAATATATACACGTATGTATAATTCACAGAATCACGTGAAAGCACTTATTTTAATTCCAGAGGAGCATGATGTAGGTATGCCTTGTGACTGTACCTCATACTTGGATCACAGAATCACCTAAGTGAAGGGAATGACAGAATTCATGGACTGCTGATGTTTCTTGTCATGTTGACTTTGAAGCCTTTCTGTTACATGTAGAAACTACTGCTGATGTCATTGTGATCGCTTTGTTTAAATAAAAAAAAGTAATTTTCCCTAAATTAAAAAAATAGCTACTGTGGTGTTCACTAGTTTTGCCTCAGCAGTTTTTTTAGAAAGTAAAGGTAACTTCAGAGCAGTATTTTGAAGCTAGTTCTTTTTGACACTGGTTGGCTTATTAAATAAGGATTAAGTAATGTGTTCAGAGAAGTGTAACTTATTTAGTAAATTGTAAAAGTAGGTTTTGAGTAAAAATAATACGTTTCTTCTGTTTATTTTATGTATACAAGGACAAGAAGCTTAAAACAAATTAATACGTTACTTCTGTAAGGCATATCATTAATATTCTATGTGCTTTCTAAGGGGTTTGATCCACTGTGATTATATATGTGATAATGCAGTTATGATGACCAAGATTTATGTGGTTTTGTTTTTCAGAACTTCGAGTTTCACCAGTTATGTGAACTTCCATTTTTTTTTTTTTTTAGAGGCAAATAGAGGGTGTTGTGATTTGTGCCATAACAAAACATCTAAAGAATGCATTGTCTGAAGAGCCGTCTCCTGGCAGTTTTTTTATTCAATGATCAAGTTACAGAGTGCCCAAAAAAAGATAAATACTAAGCTTTCTAATAACTACAGATCAAAATATGATTTTTGATTAATACATCTGATGTGAATTTAGCCCTTTGATATTAGATTTCAAAATCATATGTGGTCATTATGTATATGAACTGGCAGAAGTAAATCTGTGCATATCATTTTTCTGAGAAGAGATTTTTTATGTGTGACAGGGTGGGGCATTTTCATTGTTTGAGTTAGGTTTGGTTTGGGGTTTTTATTTTATTTATTGTTTGGGGTTTTTTTCCTTATCCAAAGTTTTGGAATATCACAAACTCTAGTTGTTAGAAGAGGAGGAGGATAACAGAAAATTAACTGAAAAAAACAATGGTTTCTTACCTCTTCAGTTCACTGTTCTACTTTTCCTGTCCAAGCAAAATTTTACAAGCTGCTTGCTCTAACAGAAAAATAGGGGGTTCACAGTTGTGTTATCAAGACAAAGTGCTTCCTACATGTGCATTCTAAATCAAATACTATTTAAATACCAGTAACTGTTGAATAAAGAATAGGAACCTGGAGAGACTTTCAGACTTCAGAAGATGTATCAGTAGATTAAATATATGCTGTTAGACTCTCAACTTAGGAGAGGCAAATTCAATAGCTAAACTTCAGAAACATGACAGACGTAATAAAACCTGCAAAGTAGTCCTAATTAATAAAGTGTGTATTTGTTGCATGGGGATTCTGCAGACTTGTGTTGCAGAGGATTAAATGAAATCATTTCAGTCTTTCCAGGATTTGGTATGTACTCTGCTAGGCATGTAGCTGACTTCTGCTTGGTATTAAAGGAATGTTACCCTATTTCAAAAGGAAATAAAAACATGCAGATGGATTCTGATTTTTACATAGTTATTCATTTACCTGTGCTGTCTGTCAAGTTTAAGGTTTTTTTTATTTTTAAGTTAATAAGTCGTATAGTAAGTTTTATCTTCTATGGAGGGATAGGACAACAAAGTTGTGTTTCTGTACTGTTTAAAAAAATAAAAACGTGTATTGAAAGACAAGTTTTACAAAACACTATGAGCAGCTGCTGCCAAAGGTCTTCTGTGGGAAGAGCGAGTCTCATCTGTCCAGGTGGGCATTCTGATCTTCAAAAACGGACGTTTTTGGATATGGAGCTAGGAGGAATAGTTGGCAACGTTCCAGAATTAATTCCAATTCCCCAAATAAATTCTTCCATAGCTTTTTATTCTAGTTTTATGCTAATTGTCTTCCAGTAAGTGTCATTGGAATTACGGTAATTACCTTAGGGAAGTCCTGTCTCTTTCCTGCTTCCTACAAGTCTCAGTGTATTTTGTGGAACTTTGCTGAACAAGGCTTGAAAATTCAAGTGTTTGGGAAACTCAGTTTACTTTGTTGCAAGTTATTCAATAAATTTTTTTACATTTTGTTCTGACAGGTTTTAAAACATATCTGCAATGTTTGTGTGGGAAAATAAGGGTATTTTAGCTGCTCTGTAAAGTGGAACATAATTTGATTGCTAATGGGCAGTATTAGTATAGGTCAAGAGAAACTGGTATATTAATGATACTAAATGAAATTTTACAGAGTGTAGTACAGTTTCCCTGTGTTGTGTGTACCTTTTGTTAGTGCTATGCTGGATAAAGGACAATGCAAAATAACAAACTGATATAACTGGAGACCCAGGACAAGAATAGTAATTAAAATACTAGGGACCGTTCATGTTCAAAAATTGCTTAGTTTTGCTGGATATTCGATCTTCCTTTGGGCATTTGATTAAAACAGGTTTTCATATTAAGTTCTTCGTGCTTGAGTTACTGTATTAACGTTGTCAAAATCACATACTTGCTCAAGAAAATGTTCTTTTCCAGTTTATATTTCAAAAACATAAGAATCTTGAGATATTTTAATTCTAAAATAATACCTATGGAGTTAAAAAGTGTGTATGGTCTGTGCAGTGGTTAGTAATGATTGATAAAAAAGTGGCTGATTATCTCTCATTGGCTTTCTTAGGTTAAACTGCCTCACCGCTGGTTACCAAAAATAACTGGTTTCACTTTTCCCTGTAACCAGTTGCCATAGTTGCCACAGTGATACGTAACTGAAACTGGGAAAGGAAGGAAGTCATGAGCCAAAGAAGGCAGCTGTGAGACCTGTTAATACGTTAAAAGCACATCTCGTACATTGACAAAATTTATCTTATGCGTTTATCTAAAAGGTGAGGAGACAAGGGCTGAGTAACACACTCAGCTCTCTGATTGCATTGAGCAGTGTATCATTGAGTGTATCATCCTTTACAGGGTAGGTTATCCGTCAGATGTCTCCATGTGAGGAGGCTGTAGGTGCTATTTCACAGGTCCAGTTCAAAAAGGACCTTTGCCTGTTTAAAGACAAGCAGGGAATTGCATGATAATCCCCATTTGTAGTGCACATCAGTGTTTTACAGGGCTAGGGCAAAGAAGTAGTTCTGGCTCAATCAGTTGGCCGTGGCACAGTTAAAACAGGTCTGAAAAATGTTTTTGTCATCTATGTAGTTTTGACATGTAGCTCTAAAAAATTAAAACAAGGATCAGTACGACTGCTAGCGCTAAAACATCAAAAGGCTGCAGTGGTCATCAGCTTGAAACCTAATGCTTCTTTTGTGGGACCAGTTAGCAGCAGTCGCTGGATATCATGGAACACAGTCACCGTTTTTAAGATTTTCAGATTCCTCTATTAATGTACTTTGTTTTAAATAACTGGTAAGTTGAGGGAAAATTATGGGTTTTTCTCCCAGCAGTTGGTATGTTTGACTTGCCTTTAGAAAATAATACAGAAAGCTGTTCTTTTTTGATGTGCTTATACTGGAAAAAAGTTCTAGTGTGAACAGATATGTTAGCAAAACAAATGCCTTTGCTGAGGTGTTTTCTGTAGTTCTGGGAGGTGCCCTAAGCTCTCTAAGCCTTGCCTCTGCGTTGAGGATTTATCAGTATAGTGTTGCAATTAATCCCGTCATGTCCAAGGCAGATCCTGGATTGCAAAATGATGAAGTCTTTAAACAGCCCTCCCTTATGTAGCCCAAATACATGCCTTTTTTTATTCTTCAGGTTTTTTGGGGCGTGTTTTGTTTTGTTTTCATTTGTTTTTTTTTATTACATCTTCGTTTTGGGGGGGAGGGAAGGAAGTGAAATGTACGTAAAATTCCTTTAGGTGGTGGGAGCTACAAAATCAGTACCCAATCTGTACAACTTACAAGGGTTCTACAGCAATGTGGTTTCATTTCCCAAAAATGGTTCTATTGCCCGTCAAAATTTGAAGTGCTTGGGACACTAAAAGTCTACCTGGAAGTATCAGACTAAGCAAAAGGATGGTTAAAGAGCTCTGATATAGGTAGTGGGTTGTTAAAATCTAACAGCAGATGTAACGTCCCAGCACTAAGTTCATTTACTTATGAGTTCATGGTGTAGAGGTTCTGCAGATATCTGCCACGTGAAGAGTTTCAGGGCTCTGTATTTTGACAAGTATATAGCTGCTACCTATGTGTGGTGTTTAAATGAAATACTGCATTTAATTTAGAGGGGAAGGCAGAGACGAGTAGTTTCCAACCCCTTGTTACGTAGTCTCTGCACTCCAAATTACGTTCTGTTTATTTATATTTTGAAAGTTGGAGAGTGTCTTCTGTGAACATCTTCCTTAAGCTTCTTTTAACACTCTGCTATTATATGCGAATAGAATGATTCGTTATGTGAATTGGCAAATGTACTTAAAGCTGTAATTGCTTAGTCTTGCCACATCTGATGGGCTTGAAGCCAAGGCACCTTTCTTTATGTTATGATTCTCTGATCTTTCCAAATAGTTGTGTACTTGGCTGTGCTGCTTCTGACTCAGTTCAGTGGGTTTTACCGTTTCCAAGAGATTTGTGAAACCAATTATTTGATTTTGATTGCATTCTGTAATTAATTGTAATTATGTTGTTTGAAGTTTAGTAGGATCACATCTGTTCTATGTCGAGTAAACCTTTGTGGAGCCTGTGTCTGCCTTCAAGTCTAAAGTCCATCTGCAGACTTTCTAAGCTTTAAATTGGGCTAGAATTTTTCAAGAATGGCTAACTAGCTTAGTTATTAATTAAAAAAAACAATGTCATTGAGGAACCAAAGGACACAATGGCACTGTAGTTTAAAGAAAAACTGGGTTTGCTCTGCCTTTACCTGGTGATGACTGAAAACTTTAGCTATAGTTAGTAGCACTGAATAGACGTATTGCACCTTATTTTCTACACAGTCCAAAAAACTCCAGGGATGAATGACCTTTGGTGAACTCAAAGTACACTCACTAGTATGTTAGTCTGAAAAACATTTATTTTTCCCAGATATTCTTAGAAACCATTTTACCCAAGGCTTACTTCTAACTTTACATTTTCTTCAAGTGTTTTGATTACTCAGCTCTTATCACTTACCTGCAAAACTGTTTTTTTCCCCTAATAGTAAAAGGGAAAAAGCAGAAAAGTATTAGTATGTATATGCAATCATGATTTTTTGTTTAAATGTCTCATGGTACTGCTCTACAAATCAGACAGTTCCTGAGTTAATATTTGCTTGGTTTACTATTAAATTTTGGAGAATATGTGATAAACCCTCTACTACTGATTGTAGAGTTTTGCTGTGGGTAATAGTAATTTTCCGAGTGAAGAATTAACAGATTTCTTTTTTCATTGTTATTATCCTTTCTGTAACTGTTGTGCATCTAGCTCTCTGTGCAGCTCACGCCTGGCCCCAAATGAAGGAACCATCTCTCAATACAGGGGGTTGGTAGCTTGGGGCATCTTGCATTAATTTTACAAGGGCTGCCACCAGTTACAAATACCAGCATTATCATCGAAAGAGAAAATATTTTCATTCTACAACCATTAACTTATTCTAACTTCTGTTTTGCTGTAATTTCAAGATACTGTGGGCACAGACAGCTGAAGATTTGTTTCAGATAAACTTTCTTTTTATTACGTTGTCAGAAGCCACTGTTCTGTTTAAGACTTGGACATCTATCTAACACGTCATTATTTAAAAAATAGGAATCAGTATTGTTGTGTGTGATGTTTATAAAGCACTTTCCTTGAGTATTTGTAAATGAGTATATGCATAGAGTATTTACATTTGTTAAAAAGCAGTTTTGGAGTAAACACTGATTGACTTTGATCGAAATATTTTGTTAACTGTTTATATCCTCCTCACCATCTTCTCTGTTTTGTTATTTTCATTGTATTTGTGGGGTAAAATAATAGTTGTTCCTGTGTTTTATATTTTTTGTTTGGTTTATTTGTCAGAAATTTAATATTAATAGAGTAATACAAAACTTTCATTGCATGTTTTTATGCAAAAAGTTTAAATATGTATTGTCTGTAAAATAAACTAATTCTTCCGGTAGATGACAACAAATGAGCTGATGATTTTCATATTGATTTGGAGCTTTTTGTCTGATTTCATTTTCCACAGGAAAATCATTCTGAAATGCACATAAATCTTTATTCTCAGCCCTAATCTGGGATTGCTCTTCCAATAATGATTATAAAAAACTGATTCCCTTCAGCTTTATAAAGTATCTTAATCTATTTAGTAGAAACTGCAGTGTCAAGCAGATGTATTTGGTTGTAATTTACTGCTCAGAAATAATTGTACTGGAAGGTATCTTACTGCAAGACATTAGTAACATAGTGATTAGTTCCAGTTTTACAGTATACATTCATATATATGATGTTTAACTTCCATAGATAAATATATTTTATGCTTTGCTGTGAAAAATACAATGTCAGTTTTTCCATGTTTTAGATTAAATAAGATTATGAATCAGGTGGCCATTCAGCGAAAGAAGCATTTTGTTGAACGTGTGCACAGTTACTGGTTGCTTAAAAGGCTGTCTAGGAATGGTGTTCCACTCTTGAGAAGACTGCAATCCAGTTTACAGTCACAAAGAAACACACAACAGGTATGTAACATACTTTTTACTTACAAGAAGAAATCAGAAATTTTGTATTCTACTGAGTTAAAAATAAATTAGAAAACCTAGTGCAAAGCACAAACTTTCTTTTACTCGGGACTGAATAAATTCTTTACCCTTTTCTGAAGTGATATTACCTATATTGGCAGTTGGGAATTTTCCATTACTTTTTAATGTGTAAGATATTAAAAAAAAATTGTTTAGCTTTTTCTTCTGTTTTGCTTAAATGTTTCAGAAAAATACTATCAGCACAATATCATAATGCCATTATTCTTTGCTAAGTGTTGTAGTTTTTTGGAACTCATTCTTCAATGTACTGTCAGATAAAAAAATAAGTTATTCTGTGTTCATCAAAAGATGCAAAGCAAATGTCTTTCTTGACAGTTGAAAAAACGTGTGGATTTTAACAGGGTAAAAGGTTAGACAGCTAGTTTACCGTTTTCAAATTCAGATCTGTATTGCCCACCTTGTTTGATAATAACAAAATACAAGTTGTTGATGAAGTTCAAAGACCCATTTCAACTTCTGGTTTTGCTTTTGACACAGTTAAGTGGGACTGTAGACAAGCATGAGTTTAGTTGTACACTCCTATGAATAAGTTGCTGGAAAACATCAAAACAGCAACTCCAGGTGGTCTGTTTTGGTTTCAAGTTACTGGATAGCTTCAAAAAGAATTAAAACTTCTGAATTATGTGGATCCATGTGTGTAGACTGTGAAATGCTGTGAAGCATGATGATGTGGAAATTTTTACTGCATCTCAGTTATCATTCTTAATGGAATGGAAGGTGTAGGTGGTTGTGTTCTTTCTGTTCTCCCGGTGTTTTACTTCCTGTAAAATTGCCTTTACATCTTAGGAATTAATTTTATAATAATTTACTTGTATTAAATTGAATTTTTTCCCCCTCTGAAGTGGAACTGTTATTTTTGTTAGAATTGTATTTCTGTTTGCTGATTAAGTCATTGATTGGTGTAGTCATAAAAATACCGTGGTCAGTGCTGTTTCCTAATTACTTGATCTGTCATGTTTGTGTGTGGTTTGTTTTTTGGTTTTTTTAGCTTTTTGTGTGGAAAAACTAATTAATAATTTCCATAGTAATTGAGACTGGGAAGGACCTCTGGAGGTCATCTGGTACAACCCCACTGCCTCAAGCAGGGTGCCTTAGAGCAGGTTGTCCAGCACCATGTCCAGTTGGCTTTTGAGTATCTCCTGGAGTGGAAACTCCACAACCTCTCTGGGCAGCTGTGCCAGTGCTTGGTCATCCTTACAGTTTAGAAAAAAAATAAAAGTCTTCTGATGTCCTTTCTGACTTTGTGCCCATTGCCTTTTGTATTGTCACTGGGCACCACTGAATGGAGCCTGGCTCCATCTTCTTGCCTGCTCCCTTTATTTATTTATGTGTATTGGTGAGATTTCTGCCCCTCAGCCTTTTCTCCTCCAGGCTAAACAGTTCAAGCTCTCTCAGCCTTTCCTTTCAGCTGAGATTCTCAAATTCCATTTATGTGGCCTCCTTTTAGATGGAGTCAACTTTGAATATAAATCAACCACTTGTATATCTTGTTTTCATTGTTTCTATATTACTCCATTTTGAAGTTGGTTTAATCATTTATATCTGCATAAGGGATTCTGAAGAGTGATATCTGGCAGTGTACCTAATTAGTGTTGCCTAATAATAGTTGAAAATCATTTATTCAGATAATAAACTTCTTTTTAAATGGGCTTGAGTCTTTATAAAATTGAAGTCAAGCACAGAAGTGTGGTACTATTGTGGCAGTACAGAACTAGACCATTGTTAGGGTCTGAAAAATCACCCAATCCAGTTTTCTTCTGGGATGGCATGATAAGGGGACAACATTTCTATATATTTAAATAATGGCTATCACAATAAAATTGTTATTGTAATTGATGTTTGATTAAAGTAAAATAGGCCTTTGATATTTGCATTTTAAAATTCAATTCCCAGTTTACACTTCAGTACAAACAGGATTTCTTTATTTTCTTTTCTAATACGAGTACAACTCTTAAGGAAATAATATATTCTGAATAAATAGGAAGCTATTTATATTGGTCTGTAAAAAAGTTTGTTCTTTTGCAAAGTAAAATCTAGTTTCAAGGCGAGCTATTAAATGCTTCTGTTGATGAAAAATGTATTGTTAGTGCTTTTCAGTGAGTAGCAAGTGTCCTGTACGTGACATTGTGTCTTTTCCATAGCACCTTCAATAGCTATTTATTAAAGCAGTCGTAACTGCAAGGCATTTAATGTATTTTGTTACTCCCAAGTATAAACCAATTTGTAATCAGGACAATAAACAACAATGGCATAGCTGTTGTGAGAACACCTTAAATGTTTAGATAGGTAGGATGATTTTGTTCATTTCAGTCCAGGTGGGAAAATTCTCTTTGTTTTATGTGAGGCGTCAGAATATCAAGAAACCTACATAGATTTTTCAGTTAATCAAAGAAATATAAACAGTGATGTAATGCAGATTCAAGGGGGTTTTTTAATTGTTATTTAAGAAGAAGTGTTGTAATGACAAACCAAAACCCTGAAATTGGTTTCAGGATGCGTGATGGAAAGTGGTTTTGATCCCTCTCTGGTTACTAGAACAAATTTGGCAAAGGGAGAGGACTTCATGATCTAGACTTACTTCCTAATAAATGTGTTTCAGAGTTCACTTTTGGTATGGTTTTGAAGGTCTAATAGTTCTAAACTAGGCAAAAAGACCTGGACTGTCTCACCATTTGCAGGAACAAGGAACTCTGTTAGTGAATGGTGTATACTCTCACTTCTCTCTCCACCTAGAAATTAAGGAAAGGTATTGGAATACTCTGATGGATTTACATCCTCATTATTTTAGGTTTTTTTCTGTTAGAAGAAATAAAGAAGGAAGGTGCTGATGACTTAAGGTCACACCTGCACTGAAGATTTCATTAAGAACACAAGTTGGAACCACTAAATGGTTTTGTCTGATTGGCATACAAACCCAGCAAAGTGTGCTAATAAAACTGATTGTATTGCTCAAGATCCAATTTAGTCACTGTCATTCTATTTTTGTTATATCATGCAAAGTTACAGTCTTTGTAAAGAGTGAGGCTGTTCTCACACATTCACATGCAGCATAAGGAGGGGTCTGGTGCTACACTGACAGTATTCCTGCTGGCATGGGGACGCTGGTAGCATACTAATGGTGAAACAAGTTCTCAGTTGCTGCATGTTCCTTGTGTAGGCTTAAAAATGTTTTCCTTTTCCCTCAGTATTAGTAAATGTGTAAGTTTTAGCTTTTCTAGGTAATACCATGTTCAGCAAGAATTAAGTCCTTTGGAAAATCATAGACTCAAAGAATGGTTTGGAGTGGAAGGGTCCTTAAGGATCATCTAGTTCCCACCCTGCTGCCATGGACAGTGACACCTTCCACTAGACCAGGTTACTCAGTGCCCTCCCAACCTGACCCTGAACACTGTCAGGGATGGGGCATTAACAGCTTCTCGGGGCAACCTGTTCCCGGTGTCTCTCCACCCTCACAGTCAAGAATTTCTTCTTAATATCTAATCTGAATTTCCCTTTCAGTTTGAATTCATTGCTCCTTGTCCTATTAGTACAGTTCCCGATGAAGAGTCCCTCTCCAAATGAGAATTTCTTGTGTCATCAGCCAAATGAAACTTGGTGGCTCTCAGGACAGTTGTAGAAAGAAAGACTTGGAAGAAGAAGAACTTTCCTACCAGGAAGTTAATAGAAACTTTCTATGTCAGAAAGCTAAAAATTTTGAAAGGAACTCTATCTTCAGTTTTTACTGGTTGATTGTTGGAAACCAGTGTGTCATGCTCTCTTCAGCTTGCCTGGGCCTTTTAATCCGATTCAGGTATATGTTGTATGTCAGATAATAAACAGGTTAGGGCAAAGGAGAGTTGCCTTAGCTATTAAGCTGTAAACTGTCTGCCAACATTACTTTGCATAGAAGTGTCAAAAGATTGGAGGCTTGCTATTAATCCCCAAGCCAGAGTGCCATCCAGAAAGGTAGTGTATGTGTGCAGAAAAAAAAGGCAGGTAGGATGCACTTGGTGTTTTGGGTCACGTTTGCGGATTGACAAGTATGTGCCTATTATATGGAAAGAAATGGTGAAACAACTGATTCAGGTAAAAGATTGTTATGTTATTTGAGTGCAACTGCACCTTGAGGTTCAGCCAAATACTTAAGTGTCTAATCAACTACCCTAAGGCCTGCTGTAACATTATTTTTTCGTGCTGTATTTAAGTTTCCTGACTCACCGTAGAACTAGTACGCTTTGTTGACTTAGCTTTCATCAGGCTCGGTTCCTCAGTTTCTTAAATTATGCAGTTACATAGGGCAAAAGAGCAGGCTCTGAATGTGTGCAAGCAGAGGGAGAGCAAGCCTTCTACTTCTGGCAATTTAATGTGGGTTCTGAAAAGCAGTAGGACTGAAAAAGTAGCACAGCTGAGAGTTGGGTTCCATTTCCACACATGCAGTTTATACTCAGAGATGAAGGGGTTTAGGAGAGCAGCAGTTAGTGGCAGTGTAGACTTCCTATTTCAGTGAGTCTCTTGAGAATTGAAGGAATTGAAAACTACTGAAAACATTAATATTTTTTCCTGTCAGAATTTACTTTGAACTATCCTGACCCCAGCAGTTAAATTATCTTGTGTCTATGTAAAGATTTAAGTCTTTAGAAGAAATTACAACTGTCAGTTGTAATGGTCATTGGGAAAGGGAACGAGAAGTTTCTAGCTCCACTTTTTAGGTTGTTGGTTGTTGTTGCTGTTTTTTCTTATTGAAAAGAAAAATAAACTTATTTCCAGATCACTATATTTTAGTGCAAAAATTGTTGATATTTTAAGTATTTTCAACTACAGTAAAGTCAGAGATTTGAATGAAACTAAGCTTCACCTTTATAAAGTATACAAAGCAATAAAATACAGTGCAGATGACACAATTATAGCACTGGCAAATCTATTAGATAATGTTTTTAAGGTTCCAGCTTTTTTAATTTTATTTTTACAGCCGACTATCTGCAAAATTGCACAAGCTTCATTTAGAGGACTTATGGTACTTCTAAATTACTCTTCCCTTAAGGAATTTATGGCTTTCAGTGTAATAATTTGTAATGTTTGTTGTTCATCTGCTTAGCCACTTTCCTTTATTCTTCTGTCTTCTATACATAGAAGCTAATGGGAGTTACTGTTTTTGTTTTAGCTTTTAGAACACCCTCCAAGATGACTTAACAAGTATATATTGCTGTATTCTAGTTATAGGCAAGCATGCAAAGGTTTCGATATCTCTCAGAGATGATTTTATAAAATACTTATTTTTCTAATGCAATAATTTTCCAAAGCCGATGTTCCTTTTGTGTACTTGGTACTAATATCAGAAATTCAGTGTTTCTATGGCCTCCTTTCTGGTGAATTGCCAATACCTTTGGCATCCTGTAAGTAGTATTCTAGGTATCCTCCCTTTTCCTTATGAAAAATAGTAAAGGCAAACAAACACTCTGAGTTTTGTATGTACAAATCAATCTGAATACTGGAAGTGTTTAAACATTACTTACTCTGAAAAATGTGTAAATTAAATTCTTTCATCCATTTTCCAAAAGGCTATATTGCAGTTATTTACCTGCAGTACCATTTGAAGTTACTATATTGTCTAATAAACAGCTTCTCATTTCCTGTCCTCACAAGCCATAATTACTCTGTTTTGTTACAAGTGTGTCCTAGTTCTGCTGGGCATGAGGGAGGTGGACTGTGCTGTCCATGAGTAATTTGTTTCTACCAGGCTGGAGTTTCTGAAGGAACTGGTGGTGTTCACCTAGTTTGGATTTGGATGTGAAAATCCTGTATTGTATTTTGCTGCTTGTTGTAGTTCTTGGTTGCTGTTTGCTATGTTGCTTCTTCTGATGTCAGTAGCCATTACCATAGGATTGCTTTCCAGTGTAGATTTTGTATCCAACTGCACCCTTGAGTAACTCTGGAAGATAACACTGACCCCGAGTTTTCGGTTGTTGCAGCAAGAAGCTCATGAAGCTTATGAGCAAGTGCCATAACTATAGATAGTAGTTTTTCCTTTTATGTGGATATGTTTTGTAATTATATAGAACTATCTGAGAAAAAGAGGTGTACATTTTTCATTTCATGAAAATGTTTTAATTCTTTTCTTAGAGGGAAGATGATGAAGAAATGCAAGCCTTAAAAGAAAAATTGAAGTACTGGCAAAGGCTGCGCCATGATCTTGAAAGAGCACGTTTATTGATAGAACTTATACGTAAGCGTGAAAAATTAAAAAGAGAACAGGTAAATGGTGAAACTTTTCTGGAGGAAAGATAATTAAAGTATTCTCATACACAGTATTTTCAGTAGAAGGACAGCTGTATTTTAATCCTCACATAGTGTCAAGTAACATATGTGCATGCTGTGCACTCAAACTATTCAAGATATATAAAATTCTCGTAGAGTCATAGAATGGCTTGGGTTGAAAGGAACACTAAGGATCATGTAGTGCAACTCCTCTTCAGTGAACAGGGACATCTTCAAATTCGATCAGGTTGTTCAAAGCCCCGTCCAACCTAACAGTTTTTCCAACCTCCTCTACCACCTCTCTGGGCAGCCTGTTGTTCCAGTGCTTTACCCTTGTTGTAAAAAATTTCTTCCTTGTATGTAGTCTGGATCTACCTTCTTTTAGTTTAAAACTGTTACCCTTGTCCTGTCACTACAGGCCCTACTAATCAGTTTGTCCCCATCTTTCTTATAAACCCCCTTTGAGTACTGAGAGGCTGCAATAAAGTCTCACTTGGACCCTCTCTTCTTCAGGGTGAACAACCCTATTTCTCTCAGCCTTTCTTCAGAGGAGAGCTCTAGTCTAATCATATTTATGGCGCTCCTCTGGACTCATTGCAACAGCTTTATGCCCTTCTGATGGGGGCTGCAGAGCTGGGTGCAGCAGTCCAGGTGGAGCCAAATGAGAGCAGAGTAGGGGGACAGAATCACCTCCCTTGACCTGCTGGCTGCACTTCTTTTGATACAGCCCTGAATACAGTTGACTTTCTGGGCTGCAAGTGCACACTGCTGACTCTATTGCGGTTTTCATCTACCAGTCCTCTCAAGTTCTTGACAGGACTGGAGCTGTTCATCCCTCAGCCAGTACTGGTACCTGGGGTTGCCACAACCCAGGTGCAGGAGGACCTGGAACTCGACCTTGTTGCACCCTGTGAGTTTCCCATGGGGCCCACTTCTTGAGCTTGTCCGGGTCTGGGTGGGATCCTGGATCCTGTCCTTCAGGTGTGTCAACTGCCCAGCTAGTCTTGGTGTCATCTGCAGATTTGTTGAGGGTGCACTTGATCCTTTGGCCTGTGTCATTAAGGAAAATATTAAACACTACTGGTTCCAGTGCAGACCCTTGAGGGACACCACTCATTACTGATCTCCATCCAGAGTCCGGGCCATAGATCACTATTCTCTGGATGCAGCCATCCAGCCGATTCCTCACCTATGGAACAGTCCACCCTTTGAATCCATCTCTCTACAGTTTAGTTTAGAGAGAAGGATGTTGTTGGGGACCATGTTAGAGGCCTTAGAGAAGTCCAGATAGATGACATTTTCCCTTGTCTGCTGTTGGAGTTACTCCATCATAGGAGGCCACTCGGTTGGTTAGGCAGGACGTGCCCTTGGCTCGTCCAAGGCTCTGCCGGCTGTCCTGAATCATCTCCTTGTGCCCCACATGGAAGCTTTGCCTTGTGAAGTTCTCAATAATGCACGCCAGCAGTCTCCTACAGCTTGTCGTGCTGCTTTTCCAGATGTCAGAGTGGTTGAAGTCCCCAGCAGGACAGGAGCCTGTGAAGCAGTGCCTGTAGCCCGAAGCTGTCTCAACCTGGAGCAATACGGCTTTGTCAGCAGGCTCCCCTAGATCTGAACTAAATGCCAACCACAGGATTCCTTCTCTCATCTTGGTGTCGAAGCTTTCAACTTGCTCATAGTTTTTCTTGAGAAAACTGTTCACAATATATTCATTTCTCAAGTGTAGATGGCAACCCTGCTGCCCCTTGGTATGCTCTTGGGCCCTTCTGACCAGCTTGTAGCCATTCATATAGTCACACTCCAGTCTCGGGATTTGTGCCACCAAATTTCAGTAATGGAAATTAGGGCATAGCTCTCCACCAGCACTGTGACGTCCAGCTCCTTCTGTTTGTTGCCCGTGCTGTGTGCATTGTTATAAAGAAATTATTTGAGAAGACATTCCCTAAGACTTGGAAAAATGACTGATTTCTGAAGAACTGTAGAAGATTAGATCTGTTCAGGTTTTCTCAATACATGCCAATATACTTAGTAACCCTTTTATCCTTCTGTCACAAAAAAAAGCAAAAATAAATGCTGCATCTGAAGTCATACAGCATTCTACAGTTATCATTGCCAGGAGAAGAGATTTGAGGAAGTGATAATGCAGAAAGATTAAATCTTATGTGAAAACTCTGAACACAAAATGTTTGCACTTAGGGTTTTTAATGGTCCTTATTTGTAAACACACCATTTTATTTTCACTTCTGCAAACTGAGCATTCATTGCAAGCTAATATAATTTGTCCTTCTGCAGTGCTTTCTGGAATTTTATGCATTTTTCATGTGCATTCATGTATCACTTGCTTTACACATGTATTATTGTTTATATGCCTGTATTTTCCATATGTGTGTTTGCTTATACTTTACTTACATGTTTATATTATATATATATGTACACACACCTTTTATCTTTCATTAAGAATTTACTTTAGCCATAGCAAGACTGTTTCATTGCTGATAACTCTTTAAATGGCCTGAAAATTAAGCTGCAGAGGAATTGAAGTAGTGTCAAAAATAAAAAAAATTCTGGAGGATGTTCAAGTAGTTGAAGATGTTGATTCTGCTTTTTGAAATAATTTTCTTGGAATTTATGTAGAACATTGTCTTTCCAATTACTCTTTATTTTGGTCTTATGTAGCCTATAAATCAGATTCTCTTTTTAAACATTGCACATAGCAGTACAACTGAAATTTTATTTGAAACGTTGCCTTTAAATTCTTACTATTTTCACATTATTGATGAATTGTGAAGCTGTTATTATGTAGTATCTTTAAGAAAACCATTTAAAAGTGGAACAAAATTCTTACATAGGAAATACCAGTTTGAGTTCTGGGAAGCTGGAGTTGAAGGAATGAGAATTATTTTTTCTTATAAAATCATTAGCTGAAAACCTATGTCAGGTAAATGCCATCTGATGATATTGAAAGTAGTACTTAACTCGTTTGCTTAAATATATTCATATTTTATATCTTACCTAAAATACTATGTTATTGCTGCTAAACAACTTTAATACAGCATGTTAATGAAAAATGCTCAGTTGATAACTGTTAATTCTTTAGGTCAAGATTGAGCAGGTTACTATGGAACTGCAACTTATTCCATTCACTGTACTTCTGCGATCGGTTCTGGATCAGCTGCAGGAAAAGGATTCTGCTCGTATATTTGCTCAGCCAGTGAACCTTAAAGAGGTATGTTTGCAGCTGTGGTTCCTGATGTTTACATGTGGCTTGTGGCACTTAAGTACAGGAAACAAGTCCTAACATGCAGAGTTAGAAGCAGTGTTACCTTTTAATCTTTATTCTGATAATTAACATGATGGGTTATGGTTTACTGCTATGAAAGCCTTTTTATGTTTATATACCAAAATAATTTCTGGGAAATACTTGTATGGAGTATTGGGTACATACTGATACTTTTCAGTAAGACGATTTTGGTAAAGCAATTTCAAAGGATATCAAAAATTGCCATGCAGGTGCAGCGTTCTTACTTGAAAGTGAAACTAGACAGAGTATACCTATGTGTGCGTGTGTGTGTGCATATACTGCATACACATCTGCTTATTATACATAGAATCATTAAGGGTGAAGAAGACCACCAAGATCATCAAGTCCAGTCTTTGACCTAATAGCACCATGCTGACTAAACCCTGTTGCAGAGTGCCACACCCATTTTTTTTGAACACTTCCATGGATGGCAACTGCACCACTTCCCTGGGGAGCCTGTTCGCTCCTTAACCTCCCTTTCACTGTAGAAATCTCTCCTGATATACAACCTGAACTGCCCCTGGTGCAACTTGAGACCATTTTCCCTTGTCCTATCACTCATTGCCTGGAAGTAGGAGTACATCAAAGCACAGAATTGCCAAGAAAAAGTAGTTTCAGCGTCTCTTAGTAGAACTCAGACTTGTTACGCGAGATGCAGGTTATTGTAAGATGTGAACTTCTGCATGCAAATGTTTGCAATATCAAGATGTGCAATTCTAAATTACATACTTAATTTCTTGTATTGAGGCGTTACAAAATACGTTTAAAGAGTGGATCAGTTGGTAACTAATGTTCCTTGGTCTGTAATAAGACAATTTTACCCATTTGTGTTTTCAAAGGTTCCAGACTATTTGGATCATATTAAACATCCTATGGATTTCTCTACCATGCGAAAACGGTTAGAAGCTCAAGGCTATAAAAACCTCACTGAGTTTGAAGAAGACTTCAATCTGATCATAGATAACTGTATGAAATACAATGCAAAAGATACAATATTTTATAGAGCTGCAGTGCGGTTAAGAGATCAAGGAGGTGTAGTTCTCAGGCAAGCCAGGCGAGATGCTGAAGGAATTGGTTATAACAATGAAACTGGAATGCACTTACCAGAACGGCCTAAACTTGAGTCACCCCAGCCTTTCTCTTGGGAAGATGGTAAGATGTTTTTCAGTTATTTTTGAAAGTTGCTTTTTCCATTGCACACAGCATGTATGTTCCTTACAGATACTCAGGATTTTTGCTGTTCAGTTTACTAACTAGGTTCCCCACCCTCCATTAAAAACATTGCTTGGATGAGTCTGCTGTTTCTATTCTGCCAGATTTGTCATTAGACATAAGTGCTATCTGGACTCTGATTTTGGCAGCGTCAGAGTCTAATTTAACAGTTTAGATGGAAAAGGTTTTTGAGTGCTTTCTTTCGCATGATTATTTATGCTAGAAAGGCATGGAAAATGAATACCAGTGTTCATAAACTTCAGCACATTCCTAAATAACCTACTCGCAAAATTGAGCATGCTTGTAATACTAGGAATTAAAATCTATTTTTTTGACATACATGTGAGTTTTCTAAGGTCTGGCAGTGCAGGAGAATAATGAACACATTTCTTTTATAAACCATAATTTTGTCCTTTTCTTTAACAAGGAGGAATTCAGCTGTTAGAGTTGAAAGGATTATGTCTTCCTTCTGACCTTGTACTTCTTTGCTCTGCTACTTAGTTTTTTTGAGCAAAATAGTGATTAAGAAAAACAGTAAAGATATATCTTAGGAATTAATTTCAGCGGTTCTGACTATAAATAGGTTTTTGACTGTGTTTTTTTGTTTTGGTATTCAAATTCAATTTTATTCCTCCTGTTGGTATTACTGTTCCAAGAAATATTCTGGGAAATGCTAACGTGTTTTCAACTGTACGTGTTTTGACTTCAGTGGATAGGTTACTGAATCCTGCAAACAGAGCACACATGTCCTTGGAAGAACAGCTGAGAGAGCTGCTAGAAAAACTTGATCTCACCTGTGCAATGAAATCCAGTGGGTCAAGGAGCAAAAGAGCAAAGCTGTTAAAGAAAGAAATCAGCATTATTCGCAACAAACTCAGTCAGCAACACAACCAAGCTCCTCAAATAGAATCAGGTATTGGAAGTTTCGAAGAAGAAAGTGCAGCATTAGAACAAGATGGAGAAGAAGAAGGTAAGATTGTAAACCAGGTTTAAATGAGTACTCTTCTGAACCACTTCAGTCAGGTGCTGTGATGTGAGTAATAGTGTGAATTAAAGAATCTGATAAATTAATATTAATTACATTTAAAATACTGATTTTAAAATTAAAATAATAGCTTCGAAATACGAAAATAGCCGCTTAATCACAACAAATATTTTAAGAGTAGGATAATCTTAAACAACCTCCCTCCATTACTTCTAGCAAGGTTTCAAAAACTTATATGTTAAAAAAGGAAAGTACAAACAAGCTCATACGAAAAGCAGTCAGAAATGCCTGAGTGGAAAATATCTTTGTGCTTTTGGAAATACACTTAAATGTCAAAATATATATTGGGGATCATGTGAGCCTAGGTCAATGGTAATGAAGACTCTGGCTGTTGTACTGTGTTCGTAGCCTTTTTTATTCACTGCTCCAGCCTCTAGGGAGGAGAATGTGTAGGCTTTGGGGTGGTTTACTTATTTATCTAATTTAAATAAAGCTAACTATTGATAAGACTTAACAAATTTCGTGTTGTAGAATCAAGTCAGCCATATCTGCCCAGCTCTTCCCCTTTGTCTTCTCTTCCTCCTCAAAACATTTGTCCCAGAACTGTGTCCACTCTTGACTAATTGCCATTCATTTAAATGAGAGCAGTGTGCTGGAAGGACTAACTGCATATTTTAATTAAATATCATATTTGCATTTTTAGTTTTAAAATGAGTTTCTGCGGTTTTTATTGCTCATTTTTAAATGATGCACAGAAATCTGTCAACTCAAATAAGAATTCTATTGATTTTGTTTCATGATTAGCTCTAAGAAACTTAACTTTTTTTAGGAGAGTTAGAGATGTGTTTCATTTTTGAATAAGTGCATTGAATAGGAGGAGGAAAGAGCTCAGGGGAAAGTGGAAGCATGGTAATGAATAAAATAGTCTCTATTTGCTGTGGCTTGATGCTATCAAAATTTTTGAAAGGTAAAGTCAATAAAATGGTTGTCCTTAACTGCCATTCAAACAGCATCTTAGTGTTTCATTCCAAACACAGAACTTGCTAGAGATTTGAGCATTGGTGGAAAAAGTGTACATGAATCAGCACTTTATCTTAGTCTGAGGCTTTTAACTGTTCTCAAAATGTATTGGTTTAGGTTTTTTAAATTTGAGTATTTTTTTAATCTTCAAGAGATGATGGTATTAAATATAATTCTTTAGGAATGTAGAGTTTGGCACCTAATGAATCCACAACTTTTTTTTTATTTGTAGCTTAGTATTTTTATGCCACAGCCTTTCACTTCAGCTATTTTTGTGAAGAAAGTGGTCTAAAGTGAGCAGTAGTGGTTTTCTTACATTTACAGTATGCTTTAAAAAAACAAACAAACAAACAAAACCAAACAAACAAAAAAACCCCACCTCAAAATGAAAGGCACGATCCAGGGTTGATTGGTATGGTTGTTACGGTTCTGATCTAGTGCAGAGCAATAATAGTTCAAATTTCAGTTCTCAAATGGAAGGTACATTGAGGAGTAAAGAAAAAAAATTGCCCAAAAAAAGATGAGAAAACTTTTAAAATTCTGTGCTCAGGATCTACAGGAGCTGACTTTGATAGAACTGTGAATTACCCCCTTGCAATTCTGTTTCCAGTCTTTGATCATGTGAAAAATACAGTGCCAGAATAACCCCGTGAAATTTAGGTTTTATTTCTAAATAGTTCTACGGTGGTTTTATGTTCTTAAATCTTTCTGTGAATATTTTCTGATAAGTTGTAAGAAAATCACAGTTTGTTCACAAAGGAAGTCACCTTGGAGATTCTAAAGTACAGGATTTTTTAATGGCTGGTAGTTTAAATGTGCTTATCTGACTGTACATTTCATTCTGTGGTCTTCCTGAAATATTGATTACCAGTTCTGTTTCCTGTGTGCCTTCAAATGATGTAAGCACAATCACACTGTATTTTAAAACCAGGTATTTTTAATATGAACGATGCGATTGTTTGATTAAACCGTAAACAACAGGGTAAAGATTTTTCTGCACTTAGAAATCATTGATTTCCAAGTAAACATTGCTGGGCCAAACCCAAACAAAACAAACTGCAAATAGAAAACTTAAATGCTTGGGGGTTTTACACCTTTCTTCAGGTGGCATAGAAAATTTAACTAAGTTTAAATATTTTCTGTGATAGCATAAATAGTGCATTAGTGTTACACAGTTGTTCTAGAATAAGTATTTCCTTTCTTATATTCTGAAGGATTCTTTTGGAAGCTAAAAAGATTTTAACATCTTTTTGAGTTGATAATTATGGCTTAGGACATCCTTCTATTAGTATTAGGGAGTACTACAATATTAGGATGTTTCTTTTCTTTCCCATTACTTGTGAAGAAAAACTGAAACTACTTTTATACACTTACTGTCATCTCTCTAGTGTCTTTTCCCAGCATGGATTTAGTGGAATTGAGTGGGGCATGATCATATTAAAAATAATTAAAATGTGGGGGGAAGGGGCCAGGAGCAAAATGGTAGAGAGTGGTTTTTCTGATTTCTCATATCAAATCTGCATTATTAAGTCTGTTATTAAGTGTCAACTAATGGCTAATCAAGCTGCAAGATTTTGGGGGTGTTGGGTTTTCTTCCCCCTTTTTATTACCTTTTCTTCTTGGTAGATAAAACTTCTGGTCACAGCTGTAAAAAGGCTTTACAAATCATGCCCTTGTGTAGATTTTGTAACACATTTTATTTCACTCAAGTAGAGCAGGTTACAAGTACTTTTTTATTTTTATTGGTTAGCTGATAAAATTTTTCATAGGCAGGTAAGGTGACTATTGATAAGGTGAAATAGATAAAACCGTATGTTATCAAAAATTTTACTTGAATGGCAGTATAATTGCATTTAACAGATAATCATCCACCACCCCAACTTTCTAAAGAAAAAATAGATTTTGTAGTTTTTAGTTAATGAAACTAACATAACTGCATGAGAAGAAGAAGGTAGTTTTCCAGGTATAAATTATTAACACCAGCTGTAGACATCTTTTCTACCCCTGTTACATTCCCAGTATTAAAGTAGGAACTACTAACTAGGACAGATTGTTGCTAGACAAGTTTTGGTTTTAAAATGTTATGCTTTGTTTCCAGACAGCAATTTATTTGGTGGGCTGCACATTTATAGTGAGTTTTATAATAGACTTTATAACTACAGGTTTTCAAAAATCACACTCTATTTATAATTTTTTCAGGAGATAAATCTCCCCCTAAACTTGAACCATCAGATGCATTACCTCTTCCTTCAAACTTGGAGACTAATTCAGAACCACCAACCCTCAAACCAGTAGAACTCAATCCAGAGCAGAGTAAGCTTTACAAAAGAGTAAAATTTGATAATGAATTATATAGCACTTCCATTCAGAAAGAAATAAATGGACACACTCCAGAACATTTACTTGACAGTAATCTCAATGAGTCGACTGTTTCTGCTGTAGCTGAGTCATCAACTGATGTAAACAGACGTACATCCATTCTCTTCTGCAAATCGAAAAGTATAAGCCCCCAAAAGTCTGCAAAGAACACTGAAACCCAGCCAACTTCTCCACAGCTAGGGACCAAAACCTTTTTGTCTGTAGTCCTTCCAAGGTTGGAGACACTTCTGCACCCAAGGAAAAGATCAAGGAGTGCATGTGGAGATTCTGAGGTTGATGATGAGTCCCCTGTAAAGCGCTTGGATACAGGTAAATGTTTACAAAACTTATTTGAATGGATGCATCTGGAAAGTTAACATACCTGTTATTTTTTAAGTACATGATTGTTAATCTTCAGATTTTAGCACTTGAAACAGGTTGTCCTCACAGTTGAGTAGTTACAGTTCAGAAAACTATTATTTATTTTTGTGTTGGCCCTCGACAGTTAGACTTACTGAACCAAGTTTGGGTTCTTTAGTTTCATGACGCAGTTTTTAAGATCACACATATGGGTGTATATGAAACAGGTAGGAGAGATGAGTCGGCTGCTTTTTTGCAAATTCCCTGTTAAATTACGTGGAAACTTGACATACTATGCCAAAAATAGAAGGCTTATAAGCTGGAGCATGATAAATACTTGTGCCATGTATGATTTCATTTTGCTGAGTGTTATTCCAAGCATATTTTTACATTATGAAACTGATGACTGTGTATGAGGCACTTTGTATTTTATGGAAGTGTTAAAATCCCAGGGCATAGTAACAGACACTTCATGTGGGTTTTTTTCTTTAGTATGTGCAGTTTTAGTAGAGTTGAAGGTAAGATTATGCTCTTGGATGAGACTTCTCTAAGGGACATTTTAAAGAAAATGCTATCTTGATACGTTAATGCAGAACAGCTCAGTACATTAATTATATCTTCTTGTAGCACACCACAGTTCTATTCATTTGAGGAGTTCATATAAAACCTTTAAGGAAGAAAAGCAGCATGAGGAAATTACTTATGGATATTTCCTTACTGTCATCCATGGCCATTGCTATGACTTCTATATTACCTTTGAAATAAATACTCTGTTTCATTGTCATGTTGGGAATCCTTATGCAGGTATCAAACAGCATATGGAGATTTTGTCTCTTTGAATGAATGATAGGAGTTTAATTCAAACATTAGGTGTGAAGATGTGCTCCAAAAGCTGGGGGGCTTGGGGGTTTATCTGGGAGGAAGGGGAAATGTTGTTGATTTTTAAGTTGTTTCCTTTTTTTGGTGGGAATTTTTTTGTTTTGAATAACTGGATTTTTGGGGTGTGGAGTGGTGTGCGTCTTTTCATTGGTTGGTTGCCTGGGGTATTTTTGAATGATCAGGTGAAGACACTAATGGTTCTAACGCTGAAATCATAGCAGGAGAAAACATTACATAAGATTTACAAGGGGAATTGCCTTTCATTTATATTTTTGGGGGTTTTGTTTGTTTTTCCTGTTTGGAAAGCCCCAACTTCCATTCATTTTCCTAGCAGCTTGGAAAGAGCATGCAGATTTGATCTGGTACTTTAGTTCTGAAGTAAGCACCAAGGGGAGGCATTATGATAATAGAAATGAGTTAATCTTTATTAATAATACAAAAAGCTTTGGTTTCCAAATATCCTAATTTGTAAGTTTATAATCTAGATAATTTCATTATGTACCTATATATAGATTGCATTTTATCATACCCAGTGAATCATTTTGTGCTAGGTCTCACCAGGAATTAGTACTAATTCCTTGAAACTTTTATGTTAAACATTGTGAATTTTTCCTTTAGGGGAAGAAAAGGTTTTTATTTTGTAAGAAAACTAACTAAATTCTTAAAGGGAAAAAAAAGGCAGCAACAAAACCAAAACCCACTAGATTTCTGAATGCATTTAAATTCGGCCATTTTTCTTTCTCTCTGTGGAGTTGGGCATATGTAGAGCGAATATGCTTTTGATTATCTTCAAAACTAACAACCCAGTTACAGCAATAAAATCCAGAAATAAAATCCAGTTAAAAGGTTTTCTGTTGTTATTTTAAAACAAAATTAAGTAGTCTCTTCCTGGAGCTGGTAAAGATATAAAGAGAATTAAACTTGTGTAGAACTAATACTTAGGGGGCATTTATAATTAGGATTTGTACTTATTCCAGAAGAGTGAATTGAAACAGTTTAGCCAGTTAATATTCACCTGAACATATTCCAGTTATTCTTTAATAGTATCTTGTGGTTTAAGCATACAGGGTTCATACAGATGTGGCTGTTCATCAGATCTTATTCCTTTGATTAGTCTTCCTGTTTGCAACCAAACTTTTCGCTTTCAATAGGAAATTTTATTCCTATTGTTATTTTCAAATTTGTTTCTGCACACGAATTTAACCAGTTTGCAGTTGACAGCTATCTTGAGCTACAGAAACAGGAAAACCAGCACAAATGTCTGATACTTAGCAAGATTTAAAAGCAGTTGAGATTTTTTTGTGTATGCAGCTGGTATTGATTCATGCCAATGTCTGTGTTACAATAAAAATGCATTAGGTGGTGTATACAGCAGTACATTCTTTCTATTTGCCTTTTTTTTTTACAAAATTTAATCTCATGCTGTAGGTAAAAATGTTTTTATTCAGTAGAATCCAGCAGAGCTTTTCCTTCCAAAGCCATCCAGTCATAGGAAAAGGCATGCAACAGGCTTCTTGTGTGAATTGACATGAGTTAGCACCTTTGTGGGGATTTCCCACAGTTGAAACTGAATTACTGTTGCACAGTTTTCTTTGTATGGTGAGAATATTAACTATCCTTAATTTTACTAACACAGAAAAAAAAATTAAAAAGGACTTAATATGCAAAGCATTGAAATTTTTAAGTGGTTGAGAGCTGCATTGTCACATATTTTTTCCTTCTTACCTATTCACAGCCAGTATGAGGGGCTTTGACATTATTTAAGGATGTTTCTGTCTCTTACTCTTCAGTCTCTTTGGTGTTTCCCCCTTTCTTGTCACTCCTGTATTCTTACATGACAAAGTTCAGAAGAAGACTCTAAAGTTTATTTGGTTGAGTAAAACCACTCCTGCCTGGTTGTTTCATTATTCTTACAGACTGCTTTTATTGTGCTCTCTTGACTTATATTTGGGGTTGACGTTTTTCCAGTTATTTTCAAGAAAGACATACAGGATCCACTGACACCCTGCTTTGTAATTGTGGTGTCCTACAGGCTCTTGGTTTTTATACACAAGATTACTGAAATGCCGGCTGTTTTTCAGCAATAGGGGACTACTGAACAACATGAGTTAACCTTCAAAGAGGACTGAAAGCAGTTCATTTCAATACTCCGACCTTTCATATGTGAATCTTTAAAATACATGAAGCAGGAGTGTAGCGTAATCTTAAATTTAAATTTTCTAGTGCTCTACTAGGGCATTCACAGAGTACGTCAGTCTTTGTAGTTGCTGTGTAGAAACTGACAGCTGCATAGTGGAGACGTGTTTAAAAATTTCCTATACATATCTGATGTATTTTGGGTTTGCTTCACATGGTATCTAGCAACAATTTCCAAAAGAGGATTGTTGGTTTACTTAGGAAATTCTGATGACCTTTTCAGAATACCCATTGTATGCTTACCTTGCTCTTTTCTTAGCAAGCTGAATCCTTTCTGTCAGGGAAGTATTTTGTACTGTTACTACATCAGAGAAAAATGGAACTGATTAATGGATAGAAAGTAGATTTTACTAACAATTAAAAATCTGCCTGTATCAGTTGTGTAGAAGTAAGATAGCAGATGGAACAAAATATTGTTTTAAGAAACCTTTTTTAACACTGTAAAATGCTAGACTCTGACAAGATGAAATTTGCTGGTGTTCTTGGTGTTAGTCATCTCTAAACTTTTCTAAATTTAGGTTAATAATTCACAGTTACTGGTACAGTACCTTCTATTTTAATTAGAAGCTAAGAATTTAAAATACACTGTCCTAGAACAACCACTGGTACTTACCATAGAATCAGGATTTCAGATAGTGACTGTTACAGTGGAGTATGCTGTGTTTCTGTTATTTCCTGTCCAAATGCAGTAGTAGAAAATTTCAGTGAAGTATAGGATTTACTTCATATTTTTGCTTCCAGCTACACAGATTTTTTCAAGGTACTGAAGTACATGTAAATGAGCATTTAGAATATGGATCACTGAAGCAGAATATTCACACAGTAAAAAGCACAGAGTGGGGGAATTTATCATTTCTTAATACATACTTAACATACCGTTATCAGTATACAACAAAGATTCCATATTAAATCTGTTAATAAATGTTGGGCTGATTTTGTTTCTGCTGGAGTACTACAAAATGATGGCAAATAACCTATATATGAATTCCATTTGCATTTGATAGAATTTAATAGGAGGTAGTGAGGACCGCTATTACTTAATTTGATATGATCAGGGTAGACATTGTGTCTGGAGTGAAATGGAACACAGTTTATTTTTTTAATTCTTGAGTACTTGGTTTCTAATGAATTTTTGCCTCTCTGGAACACAGGCCAACTTGGCTAAAAGTCAGGCTTCATAGGTACAAGCATTCAGTTACTGTTCACTAAATGGAGGAAGTGAAAGTAAAACATGCATATCTAAGAAACTTACATCCTCGAAGTAAATAAAAAAACTGAAATAAAGGTTCCTCAGCAAAAAAAAAAACCCAAATTGGTATAATTTCTCTCCTGGTTAGCATAGAAAAAAATGATAGTACATGTGTATATGTACCTATATCTATATATATGTATAACTGATATTCATGAATCAAGTGCAACAGTTTGACTAAATCTATTGACAGATCCACAGTCCTGATTTGTTGTATTTAATGTGTAGTGACTGTTTTGTGTGAAATCCAATTTGAAATTTAATTATTTGATTACTTAGTGTTGTCCAAGAACTTCAGCTGCCTGACTGCTGGAGGTTTGGAAACATAAAACATTTTAAGGTGAATTTGCAAACAAACCAAGTATTGGAGATTGTGAGAAGATTGTGAAGGCCTACAAGGAATAATTCCTTGGATTGTTAAATTTGTCAGTGACAAAGAGACAAGGGGACTGACTACAGGAGTCTGACTGTTGTCAGGATAAGTTTGGTTAATTGGTTTTGTAGTAGGTTGATTGGCCACGGGGAAATGTAAGACCATTTGCTAAGAAAATAAAGCAAAATAAGGAGAGAAATTAGGAGGAGAAAAAAAAAAAAAAAGAGCCCTGCTGCATTTGTAAGTTTCTTTTTGGCCCAATCAAACTTTAGACAGGAATTCTGCCAGCCTTATGAAAATTTCTGCCAGTTTAATTTCTGGGAACATTTTGAGAGATAGGGGAGAGTTTTTGTAATACACATAGAATAAATTAAGTGCATAAGGCAGAAAGATGGGGTTGGAAATTATTTTATGCCAATCAACACTTGCAATGGCTTTTAAGAAAATAAATGTTCCTTCTGATTTTACGTCTTATAAATAATCATAGCATTAACTTCCTGACTATGAAAAATCCTTTTCCTATTACTTGATTTATATTATTAAAATAAGGGGAATTTTGAACAACATAGTTGAGTACGGCAACTTGGTGCTTTTTTCAAGGCTTGTGAGGTATGTGCATGCATAAGGTACATTAATACTCTGGTATTCTGGAAATTTTTCTTGGGTCTTAAACATATTAATTTCTTTGAAAGTGATGTCTTTTGGGTTCTTTTTAAGATATTAATCATTAGCACCCAACATACAATTTCTGAGTTTTCTAAGATGATTGTAACCAAAACAAAATATTTATAGAAGCCCTTCTGTTTTTCTTGGTGCTGTAGGAATTGTTGAGCCTTTTACTGTGTTCTGATACTGTTGTGGGGGGTATTTTAAATTTTTTTTCTTTTTTTTTTTTTTTTTTTTTTTT
>WBMY01008768.1:125667-142243 GCA_013397315.1 Donacobius atricapilla
TTTTAATATGTAGCTCATTTCTTGGCCCAAGTTTGGTTTTCTAAAAAATTAAATGTCACAGTCCCCTATATGTTTCATCTGTGACATTTAAGACCATTTTTTTCGGAGTGGTGCAGATGGTAAATAGAACTGTGGGACTTATTGAAAATATTTTAAAAGTTAGTGAGTTTGGAGAGTGACACTATACTTTTTATTAGTGTGTTTTTAATTATTTAAGAAGATACTTGCCATGGTGCTGGGGCTGAGTATAGATGACCTACCTTCAAATTCACAGGCTTAGATGTGATGAAGTCCCCTCTTCTCAGACATGCAAGGTATCAAAGTGGATCAAGTCAGCTGGCCTGTTTGGAACATCAGAGAATAGTTTGGGATGGAAGGGGCCTTTAAAGGTTATCTAGTCCAACCCCCACATACTCACCCTGGGGACTGATTTAAGTGGTGGACAATAGAAAAGGTTAATCCAGAGACTCCAACAGGTGGCGTCAGGCGCTGAACCTGGCAGACAAAAGTACCAGTAGCTTACGGCCCATTGTGCTGTGAGTGGAGAGTCGGACAGTTCACACAGTATGATTGACAGCAGATTGAGGTCTCTCAGTGAAGATTTGTGTGTGGATTTGTGGTTTGTGGTAGGTTTTTTTCTGTCCTTTTCCCCTTTTTCCACTCAGAGAACAGGTTGGATTATGTGTTTGCATGCACAGAGGAATGTCCTTCATAAAGAGTAATTACGGTAGCATGAGCCTGTATCATACACACAGTCCCGTATTTGGGGATAGTTTTAATTGAATAGCTCTCTACTGTGTTTCTCACTGCAGTACCCACCTGTAATTTCTTTGGTGTGCACAGGGGAAATGTAGACATTAAGAAGGTATCCCATACAAAGAGACATGTAATACTCAAGATTGGGTAAAATTGAAGCAAAGTTGTTTTGTTTTGTTGCTACCTACCAAAATAGCAGTAATTGGTCATGCTGTCACTTTGGCAAGCCATGCTATGCTAATGTGATAATACTCCCACTTTGATTTCATTTTCTCTTCTCCTTCCTTTTATTCTATTTTCTTCCTTGACTTTGCCTTTTTCTCTTCCCTCCAAAGCTGTAGTAATGCTGAGAAATTACTTCCTAACAGCATGGCATTGGAAAAAAATGGAGACAAAAGGAGATGCTGAGAACTAACCTTGAGCTGATAAGCATGGCTAACTCCTGAGTTCTCTAAAAAAATTCCGTGTTGAAGATAAAAGTACTTTAGGTCTGAGGGGGAAAAAGCAACTATAGATTTATCCGATTAGACACAAAGATATGAACATCCAAGTCAACCTTATTTTAACTCTTTTGTTCAGTTTTGCCTAAAAAAATAGCAAAGCTGGGCTGGTATTTAATAGCTCTTGATTATCTTCACTTGGCAATGCCTCAAGCACTGTCAGGTTGACTGCATGAGCAGTGAAACATCTCATTTGGTCTTTCCAGCTCCTGTCAATGAAGCCAGGAAGACAATCTTAGGATAGCAAGCACTGTTAACTTTTGCTAGGCTGGAATAATTTTTTAGTGTGATGTGTCAGTCTCAAAGGATTCAGGTCATGCACTTCCTCAAGTACTCTGCAAGCTATCATAGAAGGAGGCTGCAAAGCACTGGATCTTGTATACTGAATACCATGAAGTTTTAATCTCCCTGCATGAGGTACCTCTCAAGGTAAAAAAAACCTGGAAAATTAGGACTGGGAATGCAGCTGTGTAATTTACTGATTACTGAAGTAATTCAAAGATTTGCAGCTTACTCTGGTGTCCTGTATGTCATCTCAGGAGTGGCAGATCTTTGCCTTGATCTCTCTTTCAGGTAGCAACTTTGGTTTCATTTTCTGTTCCCTGTCCTAGAAAGAGGAACAAATTATGAACCAGTTTTCCTAAATAGCTGTAGAAGGCAAATAAATGCTAAATTATTTATTTTTAATAGAATAGGATTGCTGGACCTGATTACATAGGAGAGCTCTGGAGTTCTCTGTCCGTCTGTTTCCTTTTCTTTGGATACCATACCCAAAAGTTGTGTTCTCACAATTACAGGGAAACCTTTACTTTCAGTGAAGAAAAAACTATGTTAATAAAAACTCTGTGTAAAATCCTGTAGATAGTAATTTCGAAAACTTTGTTCCATTCCGGAACAGCTCACTTTAGGAAATGGAGCAACCTTTCTTTGTAGGTGTAGGTCATGCTGGGCTGCTCTGAAAGAGTACTAGGCACTAGGATTTTCGTGCAGTGTATTGCTAAATAATTATCATGCTTTTTCATTATATCATTTGTGAATTAAAATAATACTGATTTAAGTCTTTAAGAAATTTCTAAGGATTTTTTTCATTTATATCAGTATTTTGTAGGTGAGGAAAGTAAAAATCTTCAAATGGAAAATGTTTTAAAAAATTTGCTTATTTCTCAAGGATCTTAACTGTTTGGGCATAAATCAGTAGAAGGCGTTTGGAAAAAAGATTCTGATCTTAAATCCTCCTATTTGATTTTTGCCAAGGTAATTAGAAGTAAATGGTCCTAAATATTACTGGCTTTCTGTAGTAATTTCTTGGATCCTGGATGACATACCATTGGTCTGTATGTGATTCAGGCACTTAAAACTTGTATTTCGCAATCATCTGTTTTACATGTCATAAATTATATAAACCAAAGCTGATTCAGTAATTCAGTTTGTAAAGTTAGTTTTGAATTTTTCAGATTTTGAATTTTTTTATGTGCATTTTTAAATGGCATTTTCTACTCTACTGCTTCATCAGTCTGTACCACTGGAACAGCTGCTACTGTCCTAGAAGAAATTGTAAAATTTTTTTTTTTTTGAGAAAGGTTTCTTCTTGTATGATCTTTTTTTGTTTTCAGGGTTCTCTGGAGTGGTTTCAAACTCCTTCACTAAGGTTGCCTCCCACTTGCATATTTTAAAATGCCTTGAACAATCATCCTCCGGTACAGAGATCCTGTTGTAGTACAGAGCAATGTATGATCCTTATCCTAGGGAAGCTGTCATTATTCAGTGCTGATTAGTTCTCCTTTCTGTTGTGTAAATCGGATTTTGCTGTTGTATCAGTCTCATCAGATTTGCCAGAGACACTTCTTATTCTCAGATTTGAAAAAAATTAGTAGTTACAAGATGAATTCTTTGGCATTCTTTTGGAACCCATCAAACAGGCCATTCATTGAGCCACCAAACTGTATTTGTTCTCTGTCACATGAACCTTTAAAGCTTCTGGTTAGGATCTTGAAAGGTGCCACTGTTTAGTGTGTAGGTACCACATCATGGGCTCACTGAGCTGTCTTTGCTGTCTTTAGTGATGACCAAGTTTTAAGCAAGTTGTAAAAGATTTATTTCCGAGGGGACTCTTCACACCAGACTTCGTAGTCTTTGAGTAACTGGCTTTCATTCTGTCTGCATACTGAAGACTATTTTAAGCACCGGAAGCTTTGATGTTCTCTGATATTCATCTGTGTATTCTGAAAAGAAGAATTGTGTTTAGCACTCCTACTGCACTCTAGAATTTACTGTTTGAAGTAACATTTAAGGGATACTCTTAGGGTCTTAGGCCCTTACTTTTTAAAAAAAAACTCAGTGATTGCCTTCCTGGTTCTGCAGTGTGCCCATTTCCAAGGTTTGCATTATTAAGAATACAGTAACTTTTGATGATTTATTACCATCAAGTATTCCATTATCCTGTGCGTGCTTACCTGTATATATATATATCTCCCTAAATCAGTGACATCCCCTTTCTTACTCTAACTGATGAGGTATTTTTAGATACATTTCTAAATTGTGTTCTTGATGCATATCATGCCCATGGAGGTTGTATTCTGTGTTTTCATTGACTTTCAGTATTTTCTTTTTCAAGAAAGAGGCCTGAATCAAAGTGAAACTTACTTACATTATCCCTGTAGAAAACTTAGGTTTTAGTGATAGAATATGTGGGACACTTGTGTCATTCTGACTGTGTCTGGACACTGCTGTAAGGATGGCTTATTTATTTGAAAGCTCTGTTTCCTTTCAGAGAGACTTAATGGCTTTTTCACTGTCTTCCAGGTTCTCATATTAACTAATATCATGCTGGGTATTTATCTCTTTGGATCCTAATTATTTTCTATTATCCTCACCATGGAATGGAATTCAATTAAATGATCATTTTGGAACGCAGAAAGACAATTACATTTGAAGTAATTAATTTGGATCATGTTGGAGACACCAGCCATCCTTAAAACAAAAAACAAATAGAAATGAACACTCTTGGAGGAAGTCTTTGACATATATGAAACTATGCTCTTCATTCAATATATTGCCCCATTTCCGTAAGTTACAAAGTTGTACGTGTTGTAGTATATGTGACACAGATTGGTCGCAGAGTTTTGCCAGTCCCAGCATTCTTATTCCCAGAACATGCTCTGTGAGAGCAGATTCGCTAAGAATGCTACATCTCCATCCTCTTCCCTTCCCCCCCAAAAAACAGTCTCATCTTACTTGGAGAAGTGAAACGTACCAAGAAAAAAAATAGGTTTTTTTTAAAATAAAATACACGTTTTCCTCTACTGTATATATATATTTTAACAAGGAGTAATGTCACTGGTTGTGGGTAAGTGCACAGGTTGTGACTGAAAATGAGACTAATAGTGTTATAGAAGTGCTGGTGCGCTGTGTGCAATTATTTTTTGAATGCTCCCAGTTTTTTTAGTGGTTGAATCTCAGCCTTCAAGTCTAGTTTTAGGAGAGCGCTTCATCTTACATTTAGATGTTCTTGGTTTTGCATCAAGCTACACATAGTCCAGTTTTAATTGCTTTAGAATAATCCTGTACAAGTTCTGCTTCTTTCTTTTGGTTTCAGCAGAACTGTAAGATATGATTACAGTCTGAAATGTACAGTTCTGTATTCTGGGGCAGCATTTTTTGCTTTCGTGGACGTGCTGTGCTGCTCTGTGGGCTACACTGAGCTTTGTTCCTCTACCATGTTTTCCAAACCTCTGCTCTCTTTTGGAAGTTACCTTTTCCTACTTACATTAATTTAGTATGGACAACAAGATTGTAACTTGCTTGATGTAGGTAGTCAGTGGAAGTTTTAATTGCAGCTTAAGAACAAATTGGCACTGTTGAGAAAAAGTTTAAACTTTGCCTGATAAATACGGTTTTCAGTGTGGTGAGAGATGTGTGGCAAAGTATCAGGCTGATCATCTTTGCCTTACTTTTTTTCTTCTTAGTTAGCATTTCTTTATTTTCAAAATGGTTGTGTTATGGTATGATTGGCAAGGCAGTAAATTTTCCATGTACATTGAAGTTGAGCTGAAGATCAGAAATGACATTAACCCCACATTTAAGATTGATAGCAGACTTCATTGTTTGGGAATTCCCTTTTTAATTGAAGAAGTTTTGCCTCTTGAGAGTGGACTGCTTTTTTGAAGAAACTCAAGAACACAGGAAAAGTAAAGGAAGTGACCTGCTAATGAAAGGCTTTTAGTTTGATCTTTAGGACTTCTGCGGGGAAGAGGAGGGTTGTCATTCAGTGGTGTTGGTGAGGCAATATATATAAGAAGTTTAGTGACTGACATAGAATTTCACTCCATGACTGTAGAGAAAGCTCATTTGATCTAACAAAATCATGAGCTTTTGGAAAGTTATAAGCAGGATGAGTTACGTCTCGTGGATTTTCTTTATTTGGCCTTCTTAGTTGTATCTACTGATTCAATGAAATGCAAGTTCCTTAAAGCAAATGGGGATCTTTAATTTCACTTATTCTAGCAGCTACAGGACATTGGGTGTTTCATGATTCATGGTAGAAAACAGTTTTGTAGTGATATAACAGAAACCAAATTGTGTAGTACATCTGATCTTTTTTTGCACATCAGTGCTACTACCAAAAAGCACTTAGATTTTATTGCCTCTTTTTTTTCTAGCAAGTTACAAGGTCACTTGTGAACTGCTTCATCTATGACTAGATCTGAGTGTGTTTTTTTTTTAAATAAGCCTTGAGGTTTTCCTTTCTTAAAATAATGCGTATTCCTTATAACTCCTGAAATGTGAAATGTGTAAACTGGAGTCTCATGGATTGTGTAAGCTCCTGTCGTTTGGGGCTTGATGCTCAGGAAAATTACTCCTGCTGATAGCTTACATGTTCTTTGTTTATCATACTTCCACAAGCAAGAGAGGAATATTTTTAGGAAGCTCTAAATTCTTTTGCATTGTAGTATTCCTTTTTGGTCAAAAATGTTTGAGGTTTTTTTCCCCACTTACTGTAGTTTAACCCCAGATGACAACCAAGTACCACCCAGCCGCTCTCTCACTGCCCCACTCCTCCCTCCCCACAGTGGGACGAGGTTGAGAATCAGAACAAGCTAAAACCTCTGGGTTGAGATAAGAACAGTTTAATAACTGAACCAAAATAAAATATAATAGTAATAATACTTGGAAAAAAGGAATAAAACCCAAGAGAAACAAGTGATGCACAATACTGTTGCATAGCACCCACTAACCAATGCCCAGCCCTGTCCCGCAGCAGTGACGAGCCCCTCCCAGCCGGCTCCCATCAGTTTATCTATGGGGCATGGCACTCCATGGTATGGGATATCCCTTCGGCCAGTTGGGATCAGCTGTCCTGGCCATGCTCCCTCCCAGCTTCTTGTGCACCTTCTCACTGACAGAACATGAGACACTGAAAAGTCTTTGACTTGCTGTCAGCTCTATTCATCAACGCAAACATCAGTGTGTTAGCAACACTATTCTTATCCTAAATCAAAATACATCACTGTACCAGCTACTCAAAACAAAATTTGCTCTCTCCCAGCAGAAACCAGGACACCACTGTTAGTGACCATTCTACAGATTGGTAAAACTTTTTTTTCTATAATCTGAAGTGAATTAAATTATTCATTAAACTCACAGCTTATAATTAAACTAGAATAAGGCTGGACTGCCACCTCAGAGAGCTGTCTCCATTGCTATAGTTGCATGTTTCTGTTGTATCCCTTGTTTCTTAACTTCGGTAATCAGGTGATCACATGGTTGCTTTGCCCAGTGCATTGCTGAAAACTGGCTCCTTACCATGACCACGCATTTCTTGGTACTGACTTGTTGACAGTGAGGAGACACCATTGCCAGGGACTGAGAGTGCCAGAATGTCCATTTTGGTGACAGCACAGTCATAAACTGATTGAGATTATAAAAATATGAAGCCCTTTTGCCCTGGGTGTGCGTGTACAAAAGCACTGTATGCAGAGATAAGCATCCAAGTCACGTTTGACTTCATACATGGTTAAATGTTTTGCACATGCTCTTATAATGCAGGTACTTCTTTTCACTTTCACAGTCCATTGGGAACCTGAACTGTGTCTCTGTTCTAGCAGCAATCATTAGTTGATCTGTCCTCCTATTTAAGATTCGGTCTGTAATCTCACTAGCTGCTTCACTTTAGCTAGATGCCTGAGTGATAACTTGAGTAGTTTCTCCAGCTTGTGGCAGGATGAAAACAAAAAACAGTTTATACACCTCACTTGAAAGATAAGTCTGACAGGATATTGAAGAATAAAAAAGTAGTTTTTGCAGAGATGTAAGAGATGTCCTTTGCGGAATGTGTTTGTTTTAGCTTTTCATTTCAAATGCCATGTAAAATGTACTGTGATAACTTAAATTCCCCTATACACCTTTTTTTCATAAAGCATACTCTGTTTCAGCACAGTCTAGGACCCAACTCCTCCTTAATCTGCAGATATTTTTATCAACTTGCTGAGAGTGAGAACAAGATTAATCAATACCACTGATTAATAGTTTGGTGCTTGATACTCAGGGCAATGCTACCTTTATCATTTTTCTTCTGTAGGAAATCAAAGGCAAATGTAGGAGTTACAAAAGAAACGCTCTTGAATGAATATTTACAGTGTAAACTAAATGGCAATGAAAGAGAATGCTTATATGTAAATCTTTCAGAACCTTGAGTAAATAATGCTCCTTTTTCTCTTAAAAATCTAAAATTGTGTTGATAATACAAATGGAAGATCTCCTGGGGTGGAGGGGAAAACACCTTAAGTCACTGTATGGAAATGCTTGAAAAATTGCTGTACAAAGTACAATACAAAAATTGTGCAAAGTAACTTGCTTAAGCTCAAGTTCCTTAGTAATCAGCCTCCTTTGCAGAGGTCTTTGTAGCAAACAGACTGGAAGAATTAATAAAGGAAGTTCTGCCGTAATTGTTTTATAATAAATTCACATGCCTCCCTCTGTGGAGGGGCATTTTCTTGTACATCACCTAGTTTGACTGTGTCTGAATGTACAAAGATCATGATGGCCTTTAAGTCTCTGGTAGTGGTAAGGATGGCTGGGATGGGTAGCTCTTGTCCTGTGAGCGACATGCTGAGAACTGCATTTGTTTTAAAAGTTCTCTTTGTAGCCTACAGTTTGCAGTAGCTGACTGCAGGCTGGTACCATTGCCTTTAATGAGTGCATTTCTCTTTGTATTCTAGAGCCTCTGTGGGATTCTTCCCTTGTTAGTCCTAATGTCCACACCTCCACACATACTCCCCCACACCCTGGAAAGTCTTCAGAGTGATATCTTAAAACTTTTCATTTGCCTCTTTAATCAAGTATATTATGGTTTAATGAGGACTGTACTGTTGGTATAGCAAACCCAGAGCAGGACTGGCAACAAAATAAGCCCATCAAATAAGTAGATTGTAATATGAAAGCCTCTTTAATGTTTTCATTACAGTTATGGAATTGAAGTGTAATATCCTTCAATGTATATAAACTTGTGTTAGGGGAAGGCTAATTAAAAACAGTACCATGTATATTATTGATTATTGGTGACAGAAAACAGTCGTCATCATGTCAGTCAGTCTGAATTTACTAAAATGGAAAGACTGCTGTGAAGAATTAGATAGTGTCACAAAGAAATCCATACCAGTCTTTACTTTCAGTGCTTGAAAAGGGTTTTAGTGATTATAGCATTTCATTCAAATAAGCCTTTTGTTGACTTGGTCATCAACCTGATTTATAACATTTTATTTTCTTGGGTTTTTTTTCTTGTTAGCATTTGCAGCATGAATGTTTTAGTAGTTGGAAACATTTCTGCAAAGACTGATTTGATACTTCATTTAGTACTTCCCGTATTACAATCTCTGCTTGCCTTTTTTTTTTTTTTGTACCTTACCTAAAGGTTCATCCTGTCTTTAAAATCAGGACAACAGGAACTTCCTATTTATAATACTTCCTTGAAATTACATATTTTGTTAATATTCACGTTCTTTTTCATCACACCAAAATACTTGAAGAACCGAACAATAATGATACATTTTGTGAATACAAAAAGTTGTCAATGAAAATGATGTGGTTTCCAGTTTGATGCAGTTTATTTTTTGTGTTATGCTGCAGGTCTATCAAACGGTTTTGGAGATGAAAGTAAAGAGAGAGCATTAGATGATACTCCTGGAAGAAAAGTTGAACCTCGTCGCCGCTGTGCATCAGAATCTAGTATTTCATCTAGTAACAGTCTCTTGTGTAACTCAAGGTAAAACTGTAAATATGAAATACAGATTTGAGACTGGATATATCAGTTTTCTGTGGCGCTTGTGGCCCACTTTGGAGGATTAAATAAATTCTGGAAAAAAGAGTGCATTTCAGTTTTCTCGGTTTTGTCAGATCGGAGATACCTTTCAGGATTGCTGGGATTCTTCTGTTGAATTCAGGTTATTGCATATCCAGGCAGTTACATTTTTAAACTGACTGTGCTTCTCTTACTCTGTAAAGATACAGATATGTTTTTGCATATAGCATCTTGGCTTAATTACCTTCCTAATCTGAAACACTAAACGTGTGTGTTTATTTTTGTGAGGGCAAGAGAGAAGCAACTTATAAAGCTGAGTCTTGTACCCACAGTTAGTTTGACAGCTTTGGAACTGTAGGTTGTCAGTGTTTGGGTTGCTGCTCGGTACCACAGCGATGATAGTAACTCTGTACCAGCTCTTGACTTTGTCTCCATGGAGTCAGTTGTTAAAGGCAGAACGGACGTCTCTGCCCCCACTGATGTCTCCGTCACCAGTGGAGGACACCAATGGTGTATCTTCTGAAAGAACACTAATCTCTGGGTGAAAGGCAGCTGTCTGCAGTCCTGGGCTAAGAGGATGGGACATACAGGAGAGTATAGGGTAAATCTGTTAGACAGAAAAAGAGGACTTTATTAATGTGTTCAGGTTAAGGGAATGGTGTTAATGCAGTCTTGTCAAACAGGCTTTCAGAAACAAATGGAATTTAATATTGCGTCTGTTCTAAGTGTGATATTCTAGATCACATTGTCAGTATAGTTGTTGTTCAGATTCTGTGATTTCTTGAAGAAAACTCAATGCATTCAAGAGAAAAGATTTCCCATTTTGAGTACAGACATTTCACAATTGAAAGACTGGAATTTGTAGTGAAAAATTATAGAGAGAATAGTTGTGTTTTCTATGTAGTAGAATTGTTGGAGCAGTGGAACTTTCTTTTGCTGTTAACCAGGCAATTCTCTCTATTAAAATAATCAGGGCTTTGGCTTTTATGCTGTCTGTATTTTTCACTCAGAATGTTTTCAGAGCTTGCTCCATTGATTTTACACCATACTTACGAAATTTAAATTCTTGTTCAAAATTTTGATTTATAGTTTACAGTGTTAATTATCAAGTAATGGTTTTAATATTTATATAATACTTTCGTAGTTTCAGTCTGCCGAAGTGTGGTAAAGGTAAACCTGCCCTGATACGGAGACACACACTGGAAGATCGAAGTGAACTGATATCATGCATTGAAAATGGAAACTATGCCAAAGCAGCAAGAATTGCAGCCGGTAACTATAAATAACCGAAATCTTAATAGTATTGTATAATTTTGTCCATTTATTTGACAGATTCTAACATTATTATTTTTACTGCTTTTAAATACATTAAGCCTTCTGAAAGTGTTATTGATATCCTTCCAGAAGCTACTGAATTCTGCTTTTGACTGTTTAAAATCTTTCAAAAGAATAGTATCTGACTCTGATTTTAATTAATTTTCTCTCCTTGCTTGAGGAAATAAAGATGTTTTGACATAAAAAGAGAAGATGAGTTCTTTTACAGATCTTGTAAAAGAAAATCAGTATCACATGTGCTAGATTACTAACCCCTTCACTACCACGTGGAATAAATTTTGACTAGGAAGAAGTCCGAGACTCTTATTTGTATATACACCTGAGAAGTCTCTGAGTCTGGCTGCTTGCGTCCTGTCAGCTTGTGTATGATTTTCTATTCAGCATTAAAATACCATTTTCTTTGCAGCTGAGAATAGTGTAGATTTCTTTCTTGTTAGCTGTCCTGAAGAAGAGTTCTTGTACTGGTTTTATGTACCAGATACAGTTCTACATATGTATTTTTCAAAATAGTCTGGAAATGAATGAATTAATTGAAACTCCCATGGCTCTTTCTAACTGACATGTGAATACTTTACAAACTGTTACTAACAGAGCAGAGAAGTAGAACTTACTATACAGAACGATTGAACTATTTTTTTTGTGTGATCACTTTAAACACTTTTTTTTCTTGCTATTTCTACTTTTAAAAGGTCTTAAACCACTTTTTTCCCTGGTATGTTTTTATAATGTTGAGATAGAACATGTATCTGCATGCCACCTTCCATTATAAATAAGCAATGCCCATTTGAAATGCACTTTCTCTCAGCGGTAAATATTGCCTGACTGCTGAGAGACGGGCAGCTGCAGTCCCTGAGCTGTATCTTGGTACCAAGTTTCCCCCTACAAGAAGTGCTGCCTGACCTTCACAGCATAGGAACTTGGATAACTTCTTCCCCGTTGATCACCACCCCCACTTCATCTTGAGGGTGTAACTCACTGTCTTCTGATCAGTCTCCGAACTTTATCTAGAGGACCAGTTGTGGTTTTGGTTGACTGACAGGCTTAAACCTGTCCCAAGTTTCAATCCATTCCTGACCAATGGAGAAGAAAATGGAGGATTCTGGTAGAAGTGCACAGTAACATAAACTCAATTGTTTGTCATCCTGCTTTTTGAGAAAAAATAAAACACTAGTGCTGCTGCTGCCTGGAAACCTGTTGATGTTTTTGAACTTGACTGCAGGAAAGAGCAGGGCAAAGAGACCAAGAAAACTTGTTAAAAATAAAGAGAAATCAAAATGCAGGTTAGAATTTAGGCATAAGAATAGAAAGGTGTACCAGAGAAGTATTGTTAAGTTACCAGGCGCTAATCTCTGGGTATCCAGGTATCCAGCACTTGGAAATATATACCATGCAACTTGCATCTTGAAAATCATCACCTCTGTGACAGGATTGTCATCACAGTTGTAAAAGAAACTGTTATTTGAAGTACCATAATTTTATGTTTTCTTTGGAGCTTTTTTTTAATTATTGGAATTGGGCAAACACTTTCTAAGAACTAAGATGTTTTAAGATATGCTATTTCTAGAAGTGTCTAAACCCTTGTTCTTTATCTGTATGGTTGGAATAAAGTAGTACTATCACGTAAAGACTCTTATGAATACTACCTTGTTTTTATTGGTATGTGTGTGAAAGCTGGTATTAGTATTTGGATTCGAAGGGTTGTGAGCTATTGATTAGGAAAGCAAGAGCTGCAGATTGGTCTGAGGTTTCGTTCTGGAACATTTTAATTTTATATTTCTTTCTTCTTAGAAGTTGGGCATAGCAGTATGTGGATTTCAACTGATGCTGCAACATCTGTTCTTGAGCCTCTAAAAGTAGTATGGGCCAAATGCAGTGGCTATCCCTCTTACCCTGCTCTGGTAAGTGCCCAGCTTCCCAGAAGTTCAGTAGTGATTGTTTCTGGTCTGAAAACAACATGCACAAACTTAAGGTAATTGGTAAATTCCCATTCAGGTTGAATAAAGGTGGCTTACTGTGCCCTCTTTACCATGCACTGAGTTTGTAAAGTTACTGCAATATCAGATTTTAAGTCAATAATTTCTGCTACCCTGCCTTGCCTGAGATGTGCAGTATTCCTGTGTTGTGGTTTAACCAGACAGCAGCCACGCCTCCTGCAGCCTCCCCGTGGAGACTGCAAGTGAGAAAACTCGTGGGTTGAGATAAAGACAGTTTAACAGGGAAAGCAAAAGCTTGCACACGAGCAGAGCAGATTTGTTCACCACTTCCCCTGGGCAGCAGGTGTTCAGTCATCCCCAGGAACGCAGGGCGCCATCACATGGCTTGGGAAAGACAAATGCCAACACACGGAATGTCCCTACCTTCCTCCTCCTTCCCCCAGCTCTGTATACTGAGCTTGTTGCCATATGGGATGGAATATCCCTAAGGTCACTTGGGGTCAGCTGCCGCAGCTGTATCCCCTCCCAACTCCTTGTGCATCCCCAGCCTCCTCACTGCTGGGGCACTGTGAGATGGGGAAAAGGCCTTGACTCTCTGTAAGCGTTGCTCAGCATTAACAAAAACATCAATGCAGTTTTCAGCCCAAATCCAAAACATAGCCCCCTGCCACCTACGGCGAAGAAACTTGTCTCTATCCCTGCTAAAACCAGCATACTTGTCCCAGTAGTCTTTGTTTCTACATTATGTATTATTTCTTCTGCAAAATGGGTATTAAAATAGTCTTGATTCTGCAGCTCATTAAAGAAACAAAAAAGTGAGTAACTGGAATAAACTGACTGATGACAGCCAATTGTAAATGATGTACTGGAAACAAAGCTGTTGTTAATGTAGGAGATATATATATGTATGTGTGTTAATAAAGGAGAAGCAGACGCAGTTCTGCTTATATCAAAGCTTGCAAAAAAATATTGATGAGATGTTTGGCTTTGGGCCTTTGGGATTATATGAACAATTCCTACACCGGCTTGATTTATATATGAGTCTGGACAATCACGATTTTAATATGTGTGTTCTAGGGACAACATGATATGTAATCATACAGAGTCAGGTTATAACCTCTGGAGGTGGCATTCAGAGTACTTGAGTTTAAATACCCTCAGTGGGTGACTCAAAGACACTTGGGTCAGATGCTGAAAATTTGATGATTTCATGATTGTCTCTTGAAAGGTGTTAGCGCTAGATTTGAACTGATGAAGACCAAAAGGGTTCCTTTTCTGCCTTCTCCTTTATGTCAGCATTGGTGTTTCTGAGAGTAGGATAAGTTGATTGAGGAGATAAACTTCTGTCAAGAGAAGAAAATTCTTCTGATTTCTACAAGCTCCCCAGAGTATTCGCTTTCCATTCATTTATTTCCCAAAGTTAATTTACTGTGGATTAAGATTGGTGCCAGTGTGGATGGTGGAAAAACAACAGGAGTTCGTAGAGTAGGAGATGGGTGGAACAGGCATGGAGTAAAAACCTTTCTTTGGGTGAAAACTAAGCACTTCGTAATGCTGTGAGCTGCCTGCAAATGAGCTTTTCCATCACGATGGTTAGTTTAATGTTAGCAGCATATTCCCTCCCTCAGGTTTTGTTCAGAAAGACTTTGTGCCTGTAACTGCATGTTTTGCTGAAGACTGAGTTATTAAATTGGATATGCAAGATATTTGAAAGTTACACCTTTTTTTGTTTGTTGTTTAGTTTTTGAGTTTGAGTATGTAGCATGTATTTTACAGACATACCTTAACATAGGTTCGTTCTTAGAGGTATATGAATTTCAAACCCCAAAATTTGAAGCCAGTTACAGCTTTTAGAAATTTTGGGTTGACTTCTTCATTCTAAAACCTGCTTGTCAGTCTCAAAGTTGTACTCAGGGGAATCCAAATCTGACTTTTAAGAACTGATGTGGGTGAAAAATGCTTTTTATGGTGTTTTCAGCCAAGTCTGCCGCTAGGTCTCCACTGTACCTATTCAGTTTATGTCAAAAAGTTGTGTGTAACACAAAGTCAGTTTATATCCAGTGGCTGTTTAGTTTATTATTTATTTCTTGTTAACTTAATTTGTAATACCTTCTTAAAATGAATTACATCATTTTAAATATGAGGAACTGTCCTTTCTTCTCTGTTACAGATTATTGACCCTAAGATGCCTCGTGTTGCTGGCCATCACAACGGTGTTACTATACCAGTGCCACCTCTAGATGTACTGAAAATTGGAGAACAAATGCAGACCAAATCAGATGAGAAACTATTCTTAGTACTATTTTTTGACAATAAAAGAAGTTGGTATGTTATTGAAATGTATTGTTTGATGTAGTGACTTAAAATTTTAAGAACCTGTACCTTTGGTCTAGAAGAAAATTGAAATACTATTTTTGCATGGATATAATTCTTATGGAAGTATAAAATGTAAGGTTAAAATTTCATATTTGAGTCTGTTTTTTGGCCAATGTATATATCATCACTGAAAGATACCTTTTTATTTGTCAGTTTGGAAAAAAATATTATAAGTCATTAAATAGTCTTTCTTATTTACAAGCTACTTTCATTTATTGACCTGATGAAATTGTTTCATTGCTTCTTAGGTTTTTTTAAAAGTCTAATATTTATCTCTATCATCCTTCACCATTGCTTTCTGAATTACAGCACTTCTCCCCCCAGTCTGCTCAAGTGCATTTTCTTTGAGTTTTTAACCTCTTTAGTTAAATGCTTTATTAGCACTTTCATTTGAAGTTCCTAGCCTCTTCTAATTTCTTTTCATTAAACCTTCCCTATTGTCATTTATTTTGGCTTCAGCAATATGCTGTGTAGAGCCTGAAGGGGGATAATTCAGATAACTAAACATTCTCTTTCCCTCCCCATGGTCTTTTGTGTAGGGGTGGTGGGTATTTCTGAGGAGGTAGTGGGGAGACACACTAAGTTTTTTGATGTTCTTTTGGTTGTTAAGGTTGTTTTTGGTTTTGGTGTCTTTTTCCTTGACATGGAATCTTCTCATCTACCTTTCATCAAGCTGTGTATTTCTTCTGTGTTCTCCGTAGACCCTCTCCTCTCCTAGTTTCCATATGGGTCAAGCTAAGTGTGTATCTGTCCCTGTCTTGTTTTTCTCTTAAATTTACTTAGTTTTAGCTATCAGTTTCCTCTTCAGATGATTACATGTGGCATCTAGTGATGCTGCCATCCTCCTGACTCCTCTGTGTATGAGTATGCTATCACTTAAATAAATTCCTGCCTAAAATTTATAACTGATGTTTACTCTTCTGCCCTGAAGATGTTTTGGCATAATTTCTCTGTTCTTCAGTTATTTTTTTTAATTAATTGGTACTTCTTCATAATTATCTTTGTTCAGTTGCTCAGGATTCCGTAAGGTCCTGCATTCTTCTGCCTTTGTTTGCAGAGAACATCTGCATTTAAACATACTCAGCCTTCTGTTTCTCATTTTTTTTCTCTTACTGGTGTCACCAGTGTATTGCATGTTTTCCCTGGTCACTTTCTTAATAATTGCTCTGATTGCATCTTGATCTGGGGAGTCCTTTGCAGCTTAAACTTTTCCGATTAGTCTCTATATGCAGGTGGTCCTAAATCATGTAAATATTGTGCAAAGTTGTCTCTAATGGGTACTCTGCATAGATGGACAGAAAAAGACTCAATACTTCTTCCAGCCCCTTTCCTCCCCTGCACCCTCACCCCACCTTGATTTGGTAATGATTCTTTTATTG
>WBMY01008768.1:142267-176133 GCA_013397315.1 Donacobius atricapilla
GAAAATCACAAACAGGGGTTCAAGACTAAAAGAGACACAACAGAGATAGAATTACGAGTGCAAAATAATCACAATAAAAGAATTATTACCAAAACAAGGTACCTTGTTTTGGTAATAATTCTTTTATTGTGATTATTTTGCACTCGTAATTCTATCTCTGTTGTGTCTCTTTTAGTCTTGAACCCCTGTTTGTGATTTTCGTTCATTTGCAGGGTGTGTGTCAACTTCAGTCCGTGCTACCAGTGTCTATCCCCTGTGGATTTTCGTATTTGTTTCTTCTTCTTCCCCACTTATATCTGGAGGACTTACAAAGCTTTCTTTCAAAAATAACCTTCTTAAAACTTCCTCTGATCTGTATTTAAAATGGATAATGGTTAGACTGCTGTTTTTCATGCTGTGATCATACTGTCTGTGTCCTTGTACTGACTCTTCACATTTTATTTCAGTGTGTGTGCTCAATACAACCGGGGTCTAGTTTAGAGTTCTTTAATAAGAATGAAAATATTTCAATAGCCAATTTTACTTATTAAAATTTTTGCAGATTTGACTGTCTGATTTCCTGTTGGTTTGGCTTCAAATGGTCTCCCAAACTAATGTTTTTAAACAAAAGGAGGGCTTCTGCCTTTTGCAGGATTGGGATTGCAGACTACTGTAACATATCTTAGAGATATTCATTAATTTACCTAATTTTTGTTTTCCTTTATTTTGGTAACTTCAGAAAACAGGATTACAATCAACATTTATGAAAATGACGTGAATTTAATGTATACTTCTAAAGTAAATATTTAGAATGCTGTAACTAGAACAGGATGTAGAGCTTCCTCCATTATCACTCCTGCATACCCAGAGTTTGCAGATATTTACGGAGCTTAAAACAGAAAAGTACCCTGAATATGGAGCTAGTGGGATTTCATACTGCAGGGTAAAAGTTAAAGCAGAACTTCCTTGCCAGTTTAGCTCTCCTCATAAAGAACAAATTGAGGTGCCTGAAATGTAAGGCAAAAATCCAACATCTGAAAACATCTTGTAATAATGGAAGGGAAAGAAAGAAGAGAAACAATACTGTGTCAGGTGAATCTTGAGCCAGGTCCATTGTTAGTTGCTGCTGCCTGTTCTTTTAACTGCATCAGTATTTCAGGCTATTTTTTTTTTCTGTTGATACTTAATCACTAAGTACATATCACTGAATTGGAATGTATTCTCTGTTTTCGATTTTCTTCATGTTTCGTGTTCTTTAAATATCTAAGGCAAGTAAGCACTATCTTAAAGGGTGTTTTATTGTTTTGTTTGAGATGGTAAAGCTGATCTGTGATTTGAGAAACGTGGCACAATAGCCCTGACGTTTCTGGACAGACTTCCTGATTTTACTCTCTATTTAACAGATTTATTTCTTACCTTTTTCTTACAGGCAGTGGCTTCCCAAATCCAAAATGGTTCCCCTTGGGATAGATGAGACCATAGACAAGTTAAAAATGATGGAAGGACGTAACTCGAGCATACGAAAAGCAGTAAGAATTGCTTTTGATCGTGCTATGAATCACCTGAGCCGAGTCCATGGAGAACCAGTCAGTGACTTCAGTGATATTGACTAACAGAGATTCTGTAGCAAGGCATGAAAAATACCACAGAGACATGAACTCTTCTAATGAACCTCTTTGTCGAAAAGAATGTATTGAAGATACAACCCCTTAATTGTTGATTCAGTGGCTGAGTTCTGCAAACTTGAAATAGTTGAGCAATTCTTCTAAATCACCATTGCCATATTGAATAATTATTTTATTGTGTTGTAGATTGGAGGATTTTCCACTAAACCTGTTAAAATGTCTTGTTCATAGTGTTCATAATTGTACATAAATGTATATTCAACACTTAACTTATTCTGATTTAGAAGTAGCTCCTTAATTCCTTTTATAATTTTGCTGGGGAGGGAATTGGCTTTCGTTTTTTCCATGCTTTTTACTTTTTCTTTCTTTCTTTCTTTCTTTCTGAGGTTAAGTTACCTAAGCATCATCTTCCAGCTTAAGGTGTTTAGTGGATCTTAAAGCCTAATATCAAAATGGCATCAAATATATGTTTGCCTAAATCATATACAGTATGGTGCTGCTTGTATCATTTCTTCCTTGGTCTGTAGCTTCTGAAAAAGACTTCTGAATGTTTGTGTAAATTGTTGCTCTTTGCACAAAGTACCACATATTTAAGATTGATGTAAATTTACAATTACAAATATGTATTTTAAGAAAGGAAATTGCGTTATTTTGGAGGGTACTTTGTGAGAAAGACGACAATAAAGATTATACTATGTACATCACTTGCAAATCACCAAAAACACTCCATTGTTGCCCAAAATGACTTAAGGTTGTTATTGTTTTAAACAAACCTGGCTTAAAGCCTGCAAGCACATTATTTCTTTCAAAACCATATCCCATTTATCTCCCATTGGTTTAATTTTGTTGATATGTGTGCCTCCCTGTGTTTTATTTATTGTAGAAAATGTATTAATTTGCTTTATAATGAAAAATAAAATTGACAAATATATTGATATGCATTTTTATACAGGCACATGAGAAGACAACTTGCTTTGGGAGAAAAATGTATTGGAAATTGTATAAAATAACTCGATGGTTTGTGTGTAATTTGGTTTTTTGGTAACTTGTAATCTTTTGTTTCCAATGAGGGGATTTATGTAACTTTTAATTTAGAACACTTTGGTAGCAATAGAAACTTTGGATACATTTTTGTATGGTACATGTGATGTATATAGAATTAGTACTTTATTTTTATTTTTAAGAAGTAAAGCATTATGTTTGGGCAGGGGGAAGAAGGAGGGTGGGTTTCCAGAACTGCATTTTTATATTAAAAAGAAAAAAAATAAAGTCAAGATATTGATTGTTGTAGCTACTTTATTCCTACCTTCACTGAGATACTGAATTTGTAACAATGAAAATGGCAAGGTATGTTTGCAATGTGATTTATAATGGCTCCATTATTTATAAATGCACTGTGTTTGAACTCTTTTGCAGTGATATCGTAAATACTGTACCAAGTTATAGAATATGAAACACCAAATAATGCATATGAGTGCACGAAGTATTTATGCCCAGCTTTTTTATAAAGGATTAGCAAATACAGCAAAACCAATACTTTTTAAATCTTTTTTTTAAAACTTCATTGAATAGCATACTTCATTGTTAAACCTGCTTGAGTCTTTATTTTAAAGGGACGATTACTTTTTAAATAGTTTTTAATGTTTTTATTCTCTATTGTTTGTAATACCCCCGTAGAAGCTTGAAATAAAATTTCTTTCTCAACTGTAAATTTTGTCCTGAATTTAGCCCCTGAGATTTTGCTGCAGTGCCTGTTTTCTTCCTCCATGACTGAGCTGTTCCAGAGGCACTGGGCCAAGAAGCTGAACGTTCTCCTGTGGCACCCAGCATTGACCTTTACTGAGCCCTTTGCATAGGAGGTATTCCAATTAGCTGAGACCAGTGGCCTGTGATGGACCCTGGTAATTAGGGATGAGTTGGATAAATTTCACAAATAATCAAGCAAATAGTTTGCTCAGACTTGACAGCAGACACAGCTTTAGGGAGAACAGTGATGGCAGGTACCCTGGAAGGACCATCGAGGTATGCTGCACTGCTGGCCCCAACAGCCACGTCAGTTAGAAAAATTAAAATCTGGCTGTTTGCATTGAAGATAGTGATGTCAGGGATCTGCCATATAATCATGCTCTTCCTTAAAGGCAATGGAGCCTAATTTGGGCAGTGTTGAGACAGTAGAACCGTTTGTCATCATTAGTACTCTGTTAGATATTAAAAAAAATTATGCTGCATCAGATTTTATTTCAGGCTGGTTCCACAAAACGTACTCTGATTTTGTATGTGTAAAACTACATAATGATTCACAACCTCATTTTGGTGCACAGAGAAATGGGCTTTTTTTTCTGTCTTGGACTTTGGAAAGCTGAAATGCAGTTACAACCGAAGTTGGAAGATGATGGTACTTGTATGAGAAGAATGTTGATACCTGTGAAATACGCAGAGCCAGTGGAAAAAAAAAAAGCATACAGTTACAAAATGATTCTTCAGAAGGCTTGCTGCATTCTCAGTTGCTTCGCACACTAACTACTAACAAAAAGAGCATTAGTTTAATTATTTTGGAACATTTTTTTTAATCACATCTTCAGGGAAAGCTCTAGTTTGAATTTTGCTCAGACTTTCAAGTCTTATTTTACGACTTTTCTGTTCAGAGATGGTTTCATCAGTTCATGGAGAAGAAAAATGTGCTTGCTGCCTTAACTTATAAGCAACTGTATGCACTTAGGAGAATTACCAGCTTGAAAACTTTCCTGATGAAAAGAAGTCTGTTAAGTATCCTGACAAAGCACACTGCATCTTCTTTTGATGAAACTGCCATGAAGGGCTCCTTTATTTTTGTTTTGGATATGTGGTGGGAACTGTTCCAGGAATTCTTCCCAGATCCTGTCTGAGAGGAGGTTGCAGCAGTGTCAGTTGCTGTTCCCATACTCTATTGTGATGAAGTCCAGTATCATCTAGTGGCTCTTGAGACTGGGTTAAAGTTTAATATAATTTTTCAGACTTCCCAGTCCTCAGTGTGACTTGGGTGTTTTTAACAGAATTCATGCCTAGTTAGGAAAGGAAGTCTGAGCTCCAAAGCTGCTTTATTTCCAGATTCTAGGGTCAAACCAGATACAGTAATGAGATGAATGTGTGCGTGTTGGGGTGTACTTCGCACCGGTTTAGACCAGGTTCTTCTATGATGGTAATAATAACAACATAGAGTGGAAATTTGTATTCTGGTGGAGAGAAAAACTGGAACACCACATTCTGGCTTGCCAACTTCTCAGGGAGTGTTACAGTTTTAAGTACAGGGTGTAAGTTTGCACGTTCACTGCTCAGTTCTGGTGTGATTTCCTGTTACAGCGTAAGACTTAACATCATCGGTTGAAATGAAAATGAAATGTGAAAATGTATTTTGTATCAAAATATGAGCAGTTTTGCTGTACATATTTAGGGGGGAAAATGTGACTGGAGAATAATGATTTTTTTAAAAGTTTGTTACCCACCTCTGTTTTTGGGGGGAATGTTTGTTGTGTTTTTCTGTGTTTTACACTAGAGGGAGCAATGCACACAGACCATCAACATCCACAAAAAAAGTACTCAGTTTTTCCTTTTCAAAATGCTGCTATTATAACTTACTACTTGGAAACAGTCTTTTTTGCTTCTGGTATTTCTAGTCCATCAAAGTAGCTTTCTCTGTTCTTGCTGCAAGTGGGTCAATTTGGGCATGCTTAATTTTGACTAAAGCTAGTACAAAGGACAGATAGCTCCGGATTTTCTGGCTCTTATGTCTAATTGCAAGTGATAGATGAGTAACTTCTTACGCTTTTATTTAGTTGTTGATTTTCTTCTCACAGTTGCATTCTGTGGTGTTAGAAAATGACTCAGAGGTGGTTACTGCTGGTAGCACAATGCAAGTCAAACACATCAGTTAACAGAAATACTCAGTTTTGGAGGGGAAAGTTCAGATGAGACAGTTGCTCTGTCCTGCAGCCTGACAGGGGGAGGTTGTCTTGAGGATGTGTGGAATGGAATCAAATTCATCTCAGTCCTGTGATCATACAGGTGAAGGTTGTCTATGTGAGAAAAAACTTTCTCACCCCTGGTATATCTGTAACAAAAAATACAGAAGTGAAATGTGAATGGAGGAGACATTTAGTGTCTTCATCCAGCTTAGCACCTTTGGGTTACCTTGTTTAGATTTTTGTTTAACATCATTCAGTTGCTATGACTTACCTGTTTTATCAGTTCTCCCTTGAAAAATTTATTTCCTCTATAACTTTTAATGTAAAAAAAGAATAAATTCAAAGTAATGGAAGTTTGGAAAATAATATTTTGCATGAAGTTAAAAAATGCTTTATAAATTTTTGGGAGTTGGTATTTGATGGGAAGGGGCTGTAAATTTTTTTTTTACCTGCCTATTTATTCAACTTTTATTGCCTGGGCGTAGAAACTGCTGTCAAATCTCTGATGGCCAGGAAGTAAAGTAAAAGATCTCAGTAGCTGTACTTTAATGCTATTCATGATCTTTTTCAATTGTTTCTGTGTGTTAAACTACCAGTGCAGTGATTGCAGTCACCCCATTCTATTTTCTGCTTATACTACATGGAGAGAGGCGACAGAATAAGAATTTTATTTTTCTTTTAGTATTTTAAAATATTCTTTAAAATTTTTAAATTAATCCCCGTGATATCACATATCTTCTCATCACATTGCTGCTCTGCTGCCTTTGTGCTGCTCTGCTGCCTTCTTATTTTCACAGTTCCTCCAAACTCAGCTCATTTTTTGATCATTTTAATCTGTTTTGAAGTCTTCATTGCAGCAAGCCAGCACTGTCAGCAAACCAGGGAGGTCTCCACTTACTGGGCTAAAGTGACTAAAGTCTGGCTATGCAAAGAGGTCTGAGGTGATGTGAATAGTTTCCATGTCCAGTCTTTCGTTGCTCCTCTATATGAAGTTTTATGTATTGATACCTACTTTTCTCATCTCTCCTATTAAGCTCTGTTTTTGGCCTTGTCTCGGCTGTCTGGAGCCATTCTCCACCCTGAAGGGCTTCACAACGTGAATTCTAGGGAGCTGTAACTGTAGTCTCTGTTCAGCTTCCCTGGCAGCAGTCCCAAGTAGGTTTAGCCTAAGAAGATGGGTTGGGAATGCTCTTCCTCTCCTAGAGTCAGTTACTGGGTCCTCCACTCCTTCCTACTTGGCTCTGTGAGGAGACATTTACTGTCCACATCCAGCTCATGAGGGTAGGAATTTTCACATCCTTATTAAAAAAACAGACAAAAAAAAAAAAAAAAAACAGAAAAATGTTATCTATATCTATCAAAAGTACAAGGAGGACAGAGGAAAATCTACACCTGTAATTTTAATGGAAAACAGAGTTGCTAATAGATGGTGCAAAGATGGTGCAAGGGTTGGAGTTGTTTTGGTTAAGTTTTTGGGCTTTGTCAGTGTTTTTGAGATTTTTTCAGTCTCCTAGTCCTTGTTAAAAAAAAGTTGATAATACCCTCCTTTTGTAATTTTGCTTTAAGGCCATGGAAACTTGATGCTCATGCTCGAGTAGATGGAGAACCACAGGACCATGAGTAATTTTTGTCAGTAATCAGTAGGGAACTATTGAAAAACATTAGCCATTTTTTACCATGAAACTTGTAGGATTTTGAGACTTTGAAGATTATCTAATTTTTCAGTGTGTAGAGTTCACAAAGTTATTGTAACACTGGAAATTACTTTAGTTGTAAGAAAACCAATTGTCTTCTTGTCTTAGGAGTTATTTAAAAATAATTTACAATTAAGGTCTGCATAAGATGTTGCTGCTTAAGGTTTTCTGTTTAGCACTTCTGTAAGGAAAATTTATAAGGAAACCATTTGATAAAGAAAATAATAAAATTACCTTAATTAAAAGTAACCATGAAACCTAATGTAATAACTATAACACAGACATAATATTTAAAATATTAATCTTAAAATAATGAAGATAATGTCATTTTATGTTGTAGAAAAAGGGGATCTGCTTTATTTACCAAAAGGTTTTCTTTTTTAATAATTCTGATTTTTAATGCTGCTTTTATAAAAGTGTGTTGTTCCTCAGCTGTTCCTCTTTCACTCAGAATGACTGACAGCAAACCAATACTTGTGAGGAAGCACAAGACAGAAAACATAAGGTGTTACACGTACAGGAGCAGATGTTTGGACAATCCCCATCCAGGTGCCCAGTGCATCAGTGCTTCCCTTCCATGAACCACCCAGTGCAGGAACTCAGGGGCAACGCAAGCAAACAAAGCTTCCTGCATGGATTTGACATGTGGCCATTGAAGCAGTGGGGTAGAGACAACTGGGCATTAAAAATAACACAAACGCTGAATAATTTTGTGACAGGAACCGTGCAATAGCAGGTCATTGTCCTTGATGGCCCCTTCAATGCTGTGTTGTTATTTCTTAAATGTTAAGCTGCCTTGTGGCAGGTAAATATCACTTTTTACCCGATTTGCTTAAGTCTAATTTTACTATGAATTATTTTCCTTTTTCTCTCCCCAGTTCATATGTTAAAGTCAGAATAAGTAATCAGAATTAATGGTTGCCAGGATGAGAGAAGCAAGCATGCTGTGGTCTTTTGCTCTCCATTTACTTACTCTCACATTATTATTTATGTCATGATATTTTGCATTGTTGTGGTGGTGTTTATACAAGCCATATCATTAAGAGATATAAAAGTTTTAGTTCGTGTAAAGCTAATGATATTTTGCATTAAAAAAATGTGTCGTCCAATATTGTAATTTTTTCTGTTTTTCAGAAGATGTCAGGATTTTTAACCCCGACATCCCCCTAAATAGGGCTTTCTGTCTCAGAGTCCCGTACCAGGGTTGAAAGATGAGACAGATCCTGCAGCTCGGTCTTCAAAGATTTTTATTCTCTTATCTCAAGGTCTTACAAGAGTGTCAGCGTGCTAGGAGAAGACACTGCTACAGGAAAATGGAGTCAGGCGTCAGGGTTGTTTTAAAGATTTCTAATCCAATTAACTCTAAAAACATACTATATTTGTGGTTTTGTGCCTATTAGTATCACCTATTCTAAACACGTAATTTCTATCTCGATTTCATTCTACCAATGTCTCTGTGCCACCGTCACAGCAGAAGATGGAGAAGACGAAGAAGATGAGACAACACCCCGAATTCTCCATCTTGCTCCGATCTACTTCCATACTAAAAACCCAAACCTACTATTTTTCACCCTGTGACAAACTAAACTAACTCTATTTTAAATCTTTATTATTTCTTAACTCATCTATAGTGTTGGAAGCTTTTCCCATGGACTAAGGTCAAAGACTGTGCTTTCCTGGGGTCTATGCCAGGGTCTCTGCCGGGGTTTCAGACCCCCCACGGCAGTTTGAGGGGTTTCCCACCTGCCCTGGACTCCAACAAGAAGACTTTCTGGAATGGAGTGAAAAATGCTTCTCATCAAAATAAGAGAGAATTGTTAGCAGTTAAGAGAAGTTACTGAATTATTTGATTTATCAGAGACTATGCCTGTCAACCAGAAAATACAAGGAAAAGGTAAAGAAAACTGAAGAGGTAAAGAACTGACAGTAAAATAGTTTTTATTTCAAAATCCTAATTTCTAGGCAAGGAAAAAGAGGCTGCATAGAAAATGAGAGCAGGATTCTCAGCTTAGTGTTAGAATTAAAAAAAAATAAGGTCAAAGACAGTAACAGCAGCAGATAGTCACATGACCCCTCCTCCAGAGCCTTGTGTGCCGGAGACTGTTGATGCTGCTTATTACTGCAATTGTTCAAAGTGTCTGTCAAGTCTCCCATGCTTCATTATAAGCTATTTGCATAAAAATAAACCATTAGCATTTTAACACCTCAGCAATAAAAAGTTTTCGTTTTGAAAACTCTAGTCTTATTATTTATTTAACATTCAGTAGTTTCATTAATCTTGGTTAGTGTGACTCTGTCTTCGGTGTCCAAGGTTACTAGAGTTGACAGTGATATATTCAGTCAGGTTAGGTGTAGCTAATGAACTACACAAGTCTGTTTTATTACCTGTCTCTCTAAAAATTACTTTTGGGGACAGCCTGAAGTTCATATTAGCTTTTGTATTCAAAAGTCTCTTTAATGTCAGCTATATGTGTACAATTACCAATTAAAGAACAAACAGCCTTGAAAGTGAAAACACAGTTGCAAAGCTGAAGCTGAGCCTGTTTAGTTGTTGCATTTGCAGCAGGAGAACACAGGAAACCTTTGCAGTAGATATTGGTCCTCTCAAGCACACATAATCAAATTACCACTTTCTTTTCTGATATTCATGGGATCTGAAAAAGAAACCCACAGGCTCTTTGGCTGTAAGTTTAGACAACCTCTTACTGATTAATTTGATTACAAACAAGAGGGAAAACAATTCCAGAGCAAGTCAGAGGAATACATGGCTTAGTGCTGCTGCTGCTAACATTAAAATAGTTTTGGTAAAACTCCTGTTGGTGGAAATTGAGTGAATTGTCCAAGGACAGTAGAAATTCAGATTGTCCAGGGCCAATCTGAGAGAAAGCTTGGGACAGAGCTAGGAATCAAACTGAACATTTCTGCCTCAGTGACAAAATTATGTCTTCTTTTTTAATCAGTTGACAGATTTGGAATTTAATCACCATCTCAGCTGCTCAGTGAATTTTGCTAGACAAGGAGTGTGTTGGGCTGGCCCCAGCTAGCAGCAAAGCACCCACAGAGCTACTCCATCATTCCCTGTGGGATGTGGGACTGCAGAGGAAAAGAAAAAGCAAGCAAACTTGTGGGTCAAGATTAAACAGCTTAACAAGTGAGCATGGATACACCTTTGGGCAGTTCAGGTCGACATTTGTGGCTGTGTTTCCTCCCAGTCTCCTTCCCTCTCCCAGCTGAGTTGCAGAGTGAAAACCAGAAGGACTTGGTGCTGTACAAAGACTGCTCAGCAGTAGACAAAACACTTGTATGTGATCAATAGAGTTCAGTCACAAACCCAGAACATGGCACAACATCAGCTGCTGTGACATTCCCACCAGACTCAGTACAAAATTTCAAGATTTTTTTTTCAGTTTGCTTTTGTTTTCCATCAGCATCAATGGTCTTGTTATGGTAAATTTTTGGTTTTTATTTTAAGGCGGAAGCCCTCTAACCTCTTGTTAGAATAGTCAACAGTGCTGTAGGCAGAGCAGCCCTATGGGATATGGGAGACTCAGATAGATTCCCATTTCATCCTGTGGACACTCAGCTAGGGCTGCTGTTACCCCAACTAGCCACCCATTCTGTAAATAGGATGCCTTCTGAAAAAAAGCCTTGTTGAAATGAAGATGTTTCAATGAAAACCAAAATTGTTACCAAAACCTGCTTAATAATTCTATCAAAAAGTTTTACTTCAGTACATTTATTTATCTCGGTCTCTTATCTACCCATAAATCTTGGTTCTACCTAATTTCTACTCCTGTGTTGCAGATAAAACTTTGTCTTATAAAACAGATACTAATTGATCTTAATCTGTTTACTCCTATTTGACTACTGGTACCAGTTGTTCCCAGTATCCAATCTATAGGGTATGCCATGACAGTATTGAAATAAATAAAAGTTCTACTGCGCATCCTGGGATTGCATCTGGGGATTACCAAAGCAAATAGTGTGTATAGTTAAGGAGTTTAAATTCATCTGTAATGTGTTTAAAGTTATGGGGTTTTACCAGTCTCTGCTTCATTTAGAAACTGCATTTCTATTTCTTTATGTGCTGATGAAAATATGAATGTTTTAACATTTTATGTAAGTTAATTTCATACTGCTAGATCTCTGGGCAAGAGATGACAGGTTATTAAGTATTATTCCCTAAATACATGTTAAAGTAGTAAAAAGATTTAAAAAATCCTTATTTTGTAAAAGTGAAGGCACTGAGTTTTAATCGAATGATAGCACAAAATGAGCACAGTGGTCATTAAGGGATTTGAGTTCTTCATTCTGGTACATGAGCTGCTCATTTAGTACAAATATACTTCAAAGAGATAGGAGACCTATGTTAGCTATCATTTTTCTTGTGAATAACTTTTCTTATTAAGACCAGCTTATTGTGAAAACACAGTAAAATTATAAACTGTGCTTATATATTTCACAAACATAATTCATTTTCATTAAATGAGTACAACCTTAGTTAAATAGTGTTCCCTCAGAAGCAAAATATAGATACCCTAATGGGCTGAATTTTGCCCAAACTTAAGGCTTGGGCTAAAACTCATATATCATCACCAAAAAATTATAGCCATGGACCAAAGTTTTTGCAAAAAAAAATATCTAAACCTGACTCTCCTACTCAGTTAAGGTTGTTTACTTACTTGTTTACTTGTGTATGTTTTGTTGCTCCCCCTCTCTCTGCTCATCCCATATAATTTCTGATAATCTTTCCCAAAGGTGGAACTGTAAAACTAACTGCCTGAAGACAGAGATAATGCTCTCCATTTTCTCTGAGAAATCTGAAGGATGAAGCAAGACAGAGGCCTTTTTTAACAGTCATGGTCAGGTTTCCCTTTAGTTGATTTTCTTTCTTCTCCCCTGCTCTGAGAGGGGAAACAAACTTTTTAACTCTGAAGGAGGTAAACAAACTGAGCACATGCTCAGCATGGAGCTTTTACCATCGCACAGTGTGAGACTAAGAGGGTGCGCAAGTAGCAGTTTATCTGGACCCTGCTCTATGCACCCAAAAAGGCTTGCTGAAGTAAGCAGGCTGAATTTTGGACAACTAACATTTACAATTGCATGACAATACATATCCAATATGAAATTTCAAATTAGCTCGCTTGGTTGGACTTCTTTTATTACCTGTTTTAAAACAATACATACTGCAGACAAATACAAGTCTGCAAAGGTGCTGATTTCCAGACAATGGTCTGCAACTAGCAGTTCAAACAGAAGAAATATACACAAACAATGTAAAGGGAGTTAAAATGGTTTATTCTTCAGTAAATATGCCTGCATTCTGCAGTATACAACTGACTTCTGTCCAATTTGTTTTAGTAAATTATTGCTTTTTAGGTAAAACTCTCTTGTATTATGGAACACTTGTATAAAAATGTTTTAATATATAAAATCAGTCCTTTCACTCAATTCATTACTATTTGCCATGTTTGATTCATGCAGTCTACAAATGAGAGGGAGTTTGCTGTGTCCTTCAACTGTAACTGAAGTCACAGAGTTGACTTACTGCTAGTGATGTCTCCAGGATAATGTAGACAATAGCAATATCAGTAGGCCTTTGGCAGAGAAAGATTATAATGTTCCAAGACTAAATTATTGCAGTTAACTATTTAGAAGGTCATGGGAATCTCTAGGGTGAGACATAATTAAATCCTGACTTGTTCCCTGAGGAAGAGTTGCTAGCAAAGGATAAATCTAGGGCATTAAGCTTTAAATAACTTTTGAGTTTTAAAAAGTTTGTTTTACCAAAAAAGATCACTTGCTGAATCGCATGCTTGCATGAAATAGAGAAATATTGACACTGGCTTTGAAAATTAATGTTCTGGGGCCTGTTTAATCCATTCTATTGGATTGGAGTGGCAAGGTCTTAGTAGCAGAGGGGCTACAGAGGTAGTTCCTGTGAGAAGGTTCCTGAAGGTTCCCCCATGTCTAACCCCCATGTCCATGCCCTCTGGTTCCAAGACAGATCTGGTGCTGGCCAAGGCCGAGCCCACCAGTGATGGTGGTGGTGGTGATGCCTCTGGGATAATGGATTTAAGGGTGGGGGGGACTGCTGCACAGCAGCTGGAAAGAGGAGTGTGGACGTGCGAAAGAGCCCTGCAGTACAAGAGGAGTTGGAGGAGGTGCTCCAGCCAGCAGAGCTGGGATTCCCCTGCAGATCATGGTGAGGCAGCTGTGCCGCCGCGGCCCCTGGAGTCCATAGGGATGCAGAAATCCACCTGCAGCCCCTGGAGGAGACTGATGCCAGGGAAGGTGGATACCCAGAAGAGGCTGTGATCCTGTGGGAAGCTCACACTGCAGCAGGTTCCTGTGGGCTCACAGGAGAGGAGCCCAGGCTGGAGCAGGTTTGGTGGCAGGACTTGTGACCCCATGGGGGATCTATGCTGGAGCAGTGCAGGGAGGAGTGTCCCGGGGTGGGACCCCATGCTGGAGCAGGGGAAGAGTGTGAGGAGTCCCCCCTCTGAGGAGGAAGGAGTGACAGGGGCAGTGTGGGATGAATTGACATGACAACCCCCATTCCCCACCCCCCTGTGCTGCTGGTGGGGAGGAAGCAGAGAAATAGGGAGTGAAATTAAGCCTGGGAAGAAGGGAAGGATGGGAAGGTATTTTAAGATTTTATTTCTTCTGGTCCTCCTTGGATTCTATTGACAATAAATTAAAGTAATTTCCCCAAGTTGAGTCTATTTTGCCTGGGATCTTTTGATCAAACAGCTGAGTAAACTCTCCCTGTAACCGATGAGTATCTCTCTATCTTTATCTCAACCCAGGTACCTCTTTTACATTTTCTTTCCCTTGTCCATTTGTGGAGGGGAGTGAAAGAGTGGCTTGGGTGCCCAGTCAGATCAGGCCCCCACACCTATCAAGGAAGCAACTCTCATGGTCCTGGTAGGCAGTAATTATGCGGGATGGGTTGGAGAGATCAACTCTGTGCCCTACTTGAGTAGGCCAAGTGTTGGGGGTTGGATTTGGGGGGTTTTTCCCCGATAGAATTTTTTCCCACAAAGTCGCTAGGAGACTAATTACTGGGTGCTTATGGGTGCTTGACCAAAACAATACAAGTGGCTAAAGGAAAGTGCAGCACTGGGCTACACCCTTTTGTGGTCTCTGAGAGATTTTCTCTCCGAGGGAAAAAAGAGATACCGCGAGGTTTGAGACAGGTAAAGGGCAGGGGTGGGGGTAGCTTCGCTCTCTTGCTCTCAGCGTCGGAGAGAGAAGGGTCAGGCTGCTTTTGCTGCAGGAAGAGTTTCTCACTGCCATCACCGGGTCNGGAATCTGAACACAGCCATGAAAACACTTCCCTGTTACCCTCATGTCTACAGTGCAAGCTGTTTTCTGGTGGAGCTGCTCAGCTCTGTCAAATTTCAGACTGTTTCTGCAAAGACTCACTCTGTAGGCCAGGGAACAAACACGAGATATAAAATGTCTGGATTAGATTCTTCATAAATATTTAATTGTTTATTAAAAGTGGAATAACTTTAGCAGTGATTAAGACCTTTCTCATCACAGGCAAAATAATTAACCATGAGGATTTAATCTTATCTCTGTGACTTTGCTTTGGAACAAGAAAATTGTGCTGACCCAAACAGATCCTGTAGTCAGCTGGCACAGGCTGTTGATTTCTGCCTTCCAGTCCATAGTTTATGCAATATATCATGTACTAGGGCGCTTAAAGTGTGCTGAGAATGAACAGGTCTCCTTGCAGACTTTCTGAGGCTTTCCAGAGTGAAGGGCACCTCAGCTAAGCAATAACTCTATAGATTTTAAAGAACTTTTGATGAAAATCCTGGATTTAATGTAGATATTTTCATTTTCGTTTCTCTTACTTTTAGAGTCTTGAAGTAAATAACTAAAAGGCATTGAGTTTGCATTTGAGTTTTTCAAACTATTTCAATAGTCTTTTGAAACAAATAAACTTATTTACTTGAAAAATGTTATTTTCCTAACTATCATTTTCTAGCAACAGAAGTCCTACCTAGGTATTCACTGAATATGCACATGAGGGTAGAATTTTACCCATGGAAGGATTAGAGTCTAATGCTTTAAGCTGCTATAATTTAAATGTAGAGCTGTACTGTACTGCTGCATTGCTCCTGCTGCAGAATTAGCATAATTGGGGAAAGTCATTAGGTGACCTTCTTATTTATGTTTTCCAAATTTTATTTTGTTTAGGCCATTTGCAGAGTGCTATTATTTCCCACTGTTCATAACCCGACCAGCTAGAACTAACTTCTTGCTTTTCCTCATTCTGAGGGCTGCTGTTTCTGCATGCGAATTCATCACTACCTGTCCAATATATCAAAATACATTTGCTAGTATCTTTTAAAATTTACTGAGACTATTGAGTGACTTTCCATTAAATCAGTATTTACTGGACTGATGAGCTGTAGATCCATCTGTCTGGAGTATATGTGACCAACACAGCGCAATTTGGAGGGATCTGATGCTAAAGCAGATATTTCAAGGTAGTTGCTCTTCCACTGCTAATGAAGACTTTAAAGTGACAACAGATCTCAAAGGCTGAGTGGCGACTGTTTTATCAGTTTTAAAATAGTACAGCTTTGCTTTCATATTTAAATAGTCAACTGGATTCACAAGGCTACAGAACTAGGTAGAGTAAAAAGGATTCCTACTTCAAAGGGAACAGAACAAACAACAATTTCAGGTATCTTGAGAGTATATGCCAAATGAATCCGCATATAATTTTTTTGCAATTATTTGCAGCTCTGTTGTTGAATCTGAAGCAAAGACTTAAAAAGTTCACTGAGAAATAAGTAACAGTATCTAGTAATTACAAAAATAGTTGTTCTGATGAGTGCCGGCTGAATAATTCAGTTTCTGTGTGTCTGCCTACATGTATAGGTAAACCCATATGATGTAAATGGGTTCACATAGGGAATTCTCATTCATTCTGACTGCTCTTTAGGTTGTACAGACATCTGAAGTAAAGCTAACAAATGGTTCAGACAATCTTTAACCATGTTCCAAGACCCTTAAAGAGGCCAAAGCACTGCTTCTGTTCCCCATCCTCCTCACATATTGACATAAAAAAGGGATCTTGTAAGGCATGACATCGTAAGACATAAAGCTACAGAGAAAAGCCAGCAAGGAATAGTTTAGTTGTTTTAAGCTCTACTACCAGTTTTGCTGACACCTGACAATTATTGCAGCTTTTTGACACTGCTGGTCTGGATGATGGCCACGTCCTTCTTCTTGCATAGTGGTAACACAAGTCTGACTGCAGGGTTCAGGCTTATACAAATGAGGTTTGCAGAAAAAGAGACCACATATGCTTAGCATGTACATTTTTAATGACAATTGGGTGAGAAACATCCAAAGATCATTTTCTCCTCACAAGGTTACTCTTCTAGTCAGTTCTTCCCCATTCCTTTCTTCTCTTAATTCTCCTAACAGCAGCAACAGGAAAAGACAAAGCAGCATTAGCCCTGCTGTCTTCATCCTTTGGGAGGTTTCATACAGTGTGAAGCCATCTCTGTGCTCAGACAACAGGAAAGATTTCACTTTCAGTAGAAAGAGGAACACCTGATAGTCCAACATTCTCATGGTGTTTAATCCTGAGAAGACAAAAGTGAGCCGCAACATATAAAAAGTAGATTAAAAAAAGAAAAACAACCTTTTTCTGCAACAACTTTTGCATAGGAGAAGAAAAAGCAGGCTTCAATTGCTGTCAAGATGTTTTAGGTTTGACCTTAGGGAAAAAAGTTCCCTAATACTGATACTTTCACGACTCAGGTTTAGATGGCTGACAGATTTTGTGGAATTGTTATAATTTTCTATCTTAGCAGAGTAATTAAACTATTTCAGGGCACTGGGTTTTTGTTTTGGTTTGGTTTGGTTTGGGTTTTTTTCGGTCCTCTTTTTCTTCAGATGTCATTGTGGTTAAAACTTTTACATCTGATGTGAACCATTTTTACTTTTCCCCTCTTGCAGGCAGTTAAAAATAAAGATAGGCCATTTCTAAAGTAAAATGTTTCCAAGTGTAAAACTACCAAGGCACACATTAAAAAGGGGCCAAGGGTTTGAAATTTTCAAATAAAAAGTTAAATTGTTTCGCAAGATGTAATTACCATCAATACTTCAGAAATCAGTGATAAGTGACACAGATAAGTAATTTCCTTATTTTTGCTGGGGTTTTTGTTCGTGTTAAAAAAAGGAAAACATCAAAGTTTGGTGACTCCAAATGACTCCATGGAAACTGCACTTACTCATGCTGAGGGCATTTCACATGATCTATTAAACACAAATATGTTTTAATTTGAATGTTATTTTTATGTTCCTGGTGCTATCCACATTTATAATATTGATATAAGTATTTATAACAAGTCTCATCTCATTTCTTAGTATTTTAATTACCAAATACTTAATGGTACTGATATTTAAAATAGCATTATCAGTATTAGAATTAATAGTGAAATTAATAGAGTAGTGGAAACTCTCAGAACATCTTTATATTTACAATGACATTGTGTAGCACTGTGTTATAATTTTAGTAGGAAATTATAGGTGTGAGTGTGTTAACATGGGAGTGCCTTTCTTCATTATTATGGGTTTACTATCAGCTCATAAATGTACCCTGAACAGGGGAGCTGTGTGTGGTTGAAACATAAATATTTGCCCTAGCTTGATGCTGTAATTCTTATTATGAGTCTTATAAAAAAAAGGTACCTGGAAACATTTTGGAGGCTTACAGAAAGCAGAGCAAAAATGTCCTACAAATCTAGTTCAGCTGTCACCAAAACCTTACCAAACCTCTTTCTTCATAGAAAGTTTCTTACATCTTAACATCTGTATCTTAAACCCAGGAGATTCCTCTGTTTTCTACCAGAAATTAGCAGAATATAGTAATTTATGGGGGTTTTCCTATGTCAGTCTTGATTTAGCTTCACATGCGAATCCTATTTTAATCCTTCCAATGAACATGCCCTTTTTAATTGCACCCAACTTTTACCCAGAAAACATTCCAGCTATGATTTGAATAACTACTCAAGAATATTGACAACTTTGAAGAGAATTGTGCTTTCCCCCATGAAGGCCTGCTCTTTATGCTGCAGATACTCTCTTTGATGGGTGATGCCACAGGGACAGTTTTGTTTTAACATAACATATTGCCTGTTAAAATAAATCTAAATGAACACAGAGGTCACACTGAGCTGGTCCCAAATGTCCCTATAGACATATGTACAGACAGGTGGTTAACGCAGCCTCCTGTCCAAAACCAGATCTGGAGGGATTTCTCCTTATTCCAGACAGATGGTCAGCTCTTCTCAGAGAACCTGAATATGTTCATTTAAAATATTTATGTGATTCTAAGATGCAACTATGGGTTCTTCGGGTGCAAAACCATGATCCACTTTTCAAAGGTAGTTTACTTGTGACTTTGAAATTATTTTCCTTTTAATGAAAAAACAACTACAAAAGCACTAAGGAGAAAACTTGAGTTATTTAGGGATAAAACAGCAGAGATGAATTATATTGCATTATGCTGTATTTCCTTTTTTTTTTTTTTTTAAGATATCCGGGGTACTGGAGTACATTTTCTCTCCTTCAAAGTCACTGCAGTTTGAGAACAGTGTATGATTTGGGTATCTGTCCATCGTGAAGAGAATGCAGAGGACGCCTCTCTTGCGCAGCAGCCCTGACCCAGGACGGGAATCCCCCGTGTCACCCGTGTTTCTCTGGCAGCAGGGCACACACCGTGCTGTAAGCACACCGTGCTGTGTCACACAGCCTTTCTTGGTCACTGCAGCAGCTTCTCATCCTTCTCCTGCTCCCCTCAGCAGGAGCAGGCCCTGTGGGAGCAGCCCAAGGCTGCCTGTGCTGGCAGGAGCTGTGGGATGCAGCTGATATCGGTGCTACGACAGAAACGCTTTGCCTCAGCATTCTGGCCAAGTTGCTTTTATCATTGGCAGCAAAATGACCATGGAAAATAACACCCACAGCTTTAACTTTCTCCATGAACTGCCAAGCAACTCAGAGGAGCCCAGGATATTGTTGTGCCAGAATAACCCAGCAAATGAGTCATAAAAATGTCTGGGAAAAGTATGAAGTATATATGTAGTGAAGCAGTATTAATATCTTTTCATTGTTGGGTTACAGACAATGCCCACAATGTGACAGACCTGTGGGTGATAATGACAAGGCTCATGCTGTGGTACTGCTTACAATTATTACTGTAATTCCACCAAGATTATCTGCTTGCACAGGTAGAGAGAGTAGGTACAAAAATGTCTAGGCTTAATATTCAGAGAGAATAAAAATGTGTTCTTTCACAGACAAGAGTGGATAATCTGAGTCTTTGGATCTAAATTCCTGTATTCTGCTATAGAAATGTCTTTTAAAGCCTATTCTAACCCCACTAAAACTTAAAGCTGGTTTGCAAAGAAATTTTGCTCTGTCAGCTTCTGCACAATGATGGTTTAATGTCCTTATAAATGCAGAGGCTTTGTTAAACTTTGTGAAGCAGATCAAGTTTGTCTTTACAGAAAAACATATTTCTGAGAAATAGCTGCGACATTTTTTAATCAATGGAGGTTTTAAAGTGAATTTTAGCACATAGCTGCAGCAAACATATGGACCAGAAGGTGATTAATATATGTACACAGAAACTCCCAAGAAATCCCTATTGNGCTTTGCATTAATAAAGTGTGTTAGCCATAGCCAGTCTGAAGAAGTTTAGCCCTTGCTTGAAAGGGGCTGTTGGTGACCAAGATAAAAGTCTAAAACATTTCTAATGATGTTTGATGTTTCCCAAAGGAGTAAACCCCACATAACCTGTTATCTAGTAAATGTTTAAACATTTGACATTTGCAGATTACTACTCAAATCAAACAGTGATTCTGCCCTCGTATTCCTATTAATTTCATTGAGGAATTATTAGCTGTGGTCCACAGCAGGATTCCTTACATATTTCTCTTTGCAGCACCAGGCAGAAGTGGAATTTTCATTAAGTGTGGAATTTTCTGTGTCCCTGTGTGTCTCTGAGCGATAACATAAAGTACAAGCTACAAGTAGCTTATCTCAGGAGCTCATTGGTTTTATTCCTTTATGTTTTTTTCAGTGGAAATACTGGAATACTCTGTGCCATTAGTATTGCATTAGATAGCTCTTTAATAATAGACCCACTCAGTGTTCCATGTTGAAAGAAACATTGGGATACAACAGTAATTAGAATTGGAGGAGACTTAATGATTATGTCTTTCGTGTCAGAAGACACTTTCAGAATTTTGAATTTAGTCATCTGATATATACAGGGACACTGAGAGTACATGGCCTCTTTAGATACCCATAATAATATGTTATTCTCTACAGGAACAATTTATTTTCCTTTTTATGATGTTTGATGTCACATCTGATGTTTTCTTCAAAACTGTGATTTAAGAGAAAGGTGATAATGTAAACATGTCAAAATACATCACATGAGGATATGTATATTTGTTATTGTTGTGACACAACATCTGCTCCTACTCACGTGCTTTGTAGGAGCATTTTATAATAATGAAAAGTTGCAAAATTTGGAGAAAAGATAAAGCAATAAAATGTACAAAGCTTACTGCAACAACACACACCAAGATGAGATGGATTTTTTTTTTTGGTCTTATCTCTGCTTATGTCAATCTCTTCTGTGTTTATAGACTTAATAACAACAGAATGGAGCCTGTGACCATTATTCTGCTAAGGTGTGAGTGTGTTAACATGGGAGTGCCTTTCTTCAGCCAACTCCACACTTTAGTGCCTGGTGGAAGGGAGCCAGCTTGTTTGCTTGCTTTTCTTGTTTTAAAGGACAGAAATATTCCCCCACACTTTGCCCTAGAGTGTGCCATGTGTGCTGTATAACAGACCTGAGCTTTTCAGACATGTCCATTGAGGCATTATGTTGTATGATCTCAAATGCAACAATCTTTTATACATGGCCTGTTCAAGATATTCATGATTCTTTTTCAAAAGTGGAGCAACATTTCTCTTTATTTAATTTAGACAGGAAGAATTTTGAAGCGCCTTAAAATCAAGTATGAATACTTTCAACTTGGAAAGTCAAAATAAATGTTCACTGTTAAAATTCATCTGATTATTATTGACACAAATGGTTGAATACATTTGCGTTTTTCAACTGCTGTGATAGAAGTGTTTACTTGAATCTCCTCTGTGTATTACTACACTAAATAAAGAGCAGAGTAAATAGATCTGAGAGAAAGTTAACTGAGAATGAGTGATCATTATATAAAATATTATGGAAAATTGCACTAGAAATCTCTTGCATTTAACTAGCTGATATTGTATATCTAATGCACAGTTTAAAGTGACTGCCATACAGTATAAAATATTAAAAGAAAGCTTCCATTTATGAAAATGATGCTGTAAATGAAATGCAAATCAGCCTAATAGTAATTGATTGTTACTGTATTGCTACTATGTGATTAGATTTCAAATTTGTTATTTTTTCTCATTTGTAGCTCTGAAATAAAACGTAAAATGTTTAAAGAAAAGTAGTACATCTTCAATAACGTCCCAGTTTGACACCCTCTATATTATGTATCCCCAATATATCATTATTATTGACCAGGAGTCCCTTTCAACACAGGCTCATTACCTTCTCAAATGCATGTGGCATTTTGAGGTCTCATCATAGGCTACGTATTAACAGTACAAAGAAGGAGCTGCGCATTCTGCAGGGTCTTGGAAAACATAAAACAATGCTCTTAGATTTAATCTTTGGCTGAAATAGTCTCCTTGACAGCAGATGACAGAGCAGGGAGTGGGGCTCAGAGTTCCCCATAATGAACCTGCATTCTCCAGATGTGCCCTGTTTTAGGGAATGACTGAGTGCCTGAGATTTCCAAGCCCAGCAATCCAAGTCTAGCACAACAGTATGCTTACAAAACAGACAGTTTCAAAAGTATGGCAATGGTTAGCCAAAGTAAACCAAACACACATGTATGCATCATATATGTTTATTGGATACACGCTGTCTGGTCCAGATAATTGTGCTTAAAATCTTTCCTTATTATACACATCTTTCCTTGAGAGGAGACTGTTTCTGTGTTGGTTTTCTTTTTCTAATCAGCACTCTAAAATATATTTAATTAGGATGCAGATATGTTAAAATATTTTAGATCTAAATAATGAGTAAATAAAAAAAATTATGCCCACTAATCTTTTTGAAGTAATCAGCTACCTTTGTAACTTGGTAGGTGAACAATTTTCCTGCATTAAAGCTACTTTTCTAGCTAAAGACTTTTGGGAGAGAATATTACTTTACCAAGTCACCTTCTAAAAGGTTTAATTAAATTTTTATGTCTAAATTCATAAACCATTAATCATAGTCTTAGAATAGGATATTATGGGTTGGAAGGGACCACTAAAAGTCATCTAGCCCAAATCTCCTGCAATGATCAGGGACATCTTCAACTAGATCAGTTTGCTCAAAGCTGCATCTAACCTGATCTTGAATGCTGCCAAGGATGGGGCACCTACGATCACTCTGAGCAAATTCTTCCATTGTTCCACCATCCACATTGTAAAAAAATTGTTCCCTATAGCTTGTCTAAATCTAGCCTCTTTTAGTTTGGGACATTATTCCTTGTTCTGTCACAGTAGGCCCTAATAAATAACTTGACCCCATCTTTTTTATAGGCCCACTTTAGGTAGTGGAGGGCTGCAATGAGGTCTCCAGGCTGATCTACCCCAACTCTTTCAGCCTTTCTTCAGAGCAGAGGTGGTTCAGCCCTCTGACCATCTCCGTGGCCCTCTGCACTCCATGTCCTTTCTGTGCTGGGGGACCCCAGAACTGGATGCTGTGCTCCAAATGGAGTCTCATCTGAGCTGTGTAGAGGGACAGAATCCCCTCCCTCACCCTGCTGCCCACACTGGTTTGGATGCAGCCAAGGACTCCTTTGGCTCTCTGTGCTTTCATGTTCAACCTCTCATCCGCCTCCCCACCAAGTCCTTCTCAGCAGGGCTGTTCTCATTCCCTTCATCCCCCAGCCTGTATAGATTGATAATTCTTGCATGTAGAACTGTTCCCTGTAATTGCAAAATATTGATACTGTAAAATATTTATTATCAGATACTATTAATTTTTTGTAATCTGAAATTTCTCTGATTTTTTCAGGAGAGCTGAACATACTTAATTTGATCATAAAGATTCATTGAAAAGTAATAATTTTTTTTTAGAGTGCAATAAAATTGTCATCACTGATCACAGGATAGCAGATCTAGATTTTAAAAATTTTCTTCTGCAACTGCAGTCCACAAGATGGCAATATTGGACTGAAATTGTCTCCACAAATTATTCTGCTGATAGTGTTGCTGCTGTTTCCAACTTTGGGAGCATGTTTGAAGCCTTTTGTGATGTGCTTATGTCTGGGGCTGCACTGTAAGCAACCCTAAGGCACAATCTGATGGGTCCCGGTACCCTCAAAACTGGCAGCTCCAGCAATGCAGAAACACATTCCTTTGGTCTAACCAGTTTTCAGTGTTATTCACTTTCATTCAGGCATCTAGTTCTAAAACAATCTTTTTAAAAGTATAGAGGCCGTTTAGAAGTAGGAACACCTCTTAATGGCTTCCGTGTGTTTAATTCAAACAAAAGCCTTGAACATAACCACATATTACACGTTCTCTGCTCGGTATATGTGTTAGAATACCCTGTTCCCACCAGAACATTTAAACCTCTGATCATCTTTTGGAAAATATTGACCTAATATGTGATCCTCAGCATTAAGAACCCTCCACAGTTGCAGCTTCTCAGCTGTGAGAGCTTGTCTGGCTCCACTGAACTCAGCAGTACCACTATGATGTACATGCACCCCAGAAGGAGTTGCTCATCTCTCTCCTGGGGCACTCCAAGGTTTGAAGGCATGATGCTAATTCAAAACTGCCTGTTTAGCAGGGCATAGTTGGTAGCATAGTCCTAGGGCATAACTCAGCCTTCCTGAAAATGGCTTCAGAAGCAGGAAGCAGGAGGCCCTGAGAAGGTGTTTGCAGGACGACATGCAGAGCATGAGTATCACAGCCATGTATCAGCCCTGGAATTCTGGTTGTCTAGTTTTTTTCCCCCAGCTTAAAATATTATTTCAAAACCTGGACAATGACAAACCTTCATTTGCTGGTCGTACTGGAAAAAAATCACAACTAATTTTGTAATTTTTCTGTATTCATTTAATGAACAAGCGGTACCTTTTCATTTTTATTTAGGGCATCTCATCTTTCCAAGGCTTGATTTTGAGGTATGGAAATGTCAAAGGTCAAGAATTAAATATGAAAGGAAAAATATCTGAAAGAAAGCCAAGAAAAACGAGATTAACAGTCTTATCTTTTCTTGCATTATTTGTATTTTCTGAGTTGTTGAAGGCTTCTGAGCATCAAAAAGAGGTTCTATTACCTTTCTTTAGAGCATGAAGTGGACAAAGACCATTGTGACTTCTCTATCACTAGGCTTGGTTAAAAGAATAAAGATTGGTGGAAAGGAAATGAATAAATCCAGCTTGTTCTTCCATGTCCATCAGAAAAGGAGAGAAAAGCTAAGGTAGCCACAGAGAAGAGTATAGGCTGAAGCCATGGTCTGATCCTGTGCTCGATCTCCATGCAAACAGCCAAGAGCTCCTCTGGGCAGCTGCAGGCTTGGCACTGCCAGAAAAAAGAGGTGTTGGCAGTCTGGCAGGAGTGGGTGCTGCCACGTGGTGACAGAGCTATGCCATCAGCCTGACCTGCTCTGATGTAACTGCTCTCCTGCTTTCTCCGTTTTTTTCATGTTTTGATCTACGTGAGGCCGTGAAAGGGATGGGACTGAAGCGCCTTAAGTTGTACCACTTTTTGACATCAAATTTCAAACTTAAAACTTCTAATTTCTCAAGATACTTTTCTTTTCCTTCACAGATTTCCTTCTGATTTTCCAAATTTGACAGAGGAACTTAAAACAAAACTAAATCTTCAATACTTCTTCCCACAAATCAAAACCTTTATATCTATCAGTGTCATGTATTTATGGCTATTTGGATAGTTTCCACTTGGTACTATTTTGATTATTACTATTCCAATTGAAATAAATTTTGGAGACATTAAGATTTTATGAGAAATTAGACAAAGTATTGAAATAAATATATCTTACCTTTATTCATCACCTGCAATATTTTTTGGTTAGGAATATATAAGAAAAATCATATTTTGCACATTTCAGCTAGTATTTCTGGGAAAAAAAAAAAAAAAAAGAGCTTACCAGAATGCAATATTACTGAATTATAGTGCCTTCCACAGACAAAGTTGACTGTGAGATAAATTTAGAGTAGGCTACAATAATTTTCCTTTAGTATCTCAATCTTATTAAAGAAAGGTCTGATTCAGAAATGCAGATTAGACCTGATCCCCATAACTATGTAAAAAGTTTATTAAAAGGGTAATCAAAATACTGAGAAAACCTACCCATGTAATTTCACTTTTTATCTCAAATGCCAGCAAATCAACACACCTACATAACAATGTAGAAAGATGACAGAAAAATTAGAGGTCTCCTCTTAGTCTTGTGATGTAATTGGGAGTTTTTCAATTGCTTTTAATAAGAGAGAGATAACGTCTTGAAAATGTAAACAGTCAAGAGTTATTTGTGTTAATTGCTTTTATTCTTAAAAAGCCCCAGTAGGAGCTCTTTTTTAATCCAAACTGCCGGAAGAAACATTATATGTGTATACATGAAAAGAGTTTCTTCTCTTCTTTTACCATTTCTTATAACGTTGCATACACTGCTGGCTTATATTTCTACATTAAAAGCTGTATTATTTGCAGAATAATTAAAATGAGACTGTTTTTCTGTGGTAAACACATACGTGATCAATATTATCCTTTTATTTATTGCACACACTAAGAAGTACAAGAAAAAATTATGCTTAAAATAAAAAAGCATTAAAAGAGAAATCACTTCAAGAGGGCATGAAACTGAGTGTTTGGATTTGTAGGTTATCACAGGGAAACTATTATAAAAAGTATTATAATTCAAAAGCTATTTTCTAAAATTAATTGCTGTGTAAAGAACCCATTGTATTGGAAACTGAGATTTGTATAACAACACCACGGAAAGCGTTTGTTCTTTTAAACCCAAACTATTATACCACTTTGTTTTACTTTGAGGGAAATGCAGAGCTGGTTGCAGTTGGATGCTCCCATTGCACTGCTGCTCCAAAGTGTCTCCTGGCAGTTCTTCCATCAGGGCCTTGGTTACTGTAGTAGTGCGCCCCCACACCCAAATCAGTGTTGCCATATGAGGAAAGGAGCCTCAGTTTACCTCTAAGACATTTTAGGAGTTTTAGCTAGAACTTTCCACGCTCTTCTCATTGCAATTGGCTCAGTGACAGGACAGAAGTACTCCCTGGACTTTCTACCTGCTCACCAAAGCCTGTAACTCTTTCCATTGGCAATTTGCCAATAGAACACTCCTAAGTCATTCAGTGCTTGTGGACGAGCGCTCAAGTGCTCGGGGCTTTTGAGAGTGTTTTTAGCAAGGTGTCAGAGGTTTCTCTGACACCTGTGCTCAGCTTTTCTTTGTTCTATTATGTTTATTATTTTTGTTATTATTACAACCTTTTACTTCACAAAACACTTCTTGAGAACCATCTCCGTAATTTTTAAGCCACTTCCTGTAAGGTGTTGGACACCCTCAGATAGTGTGGAACCTTCTGAGAGCAAATTCGATCTGGCTGTCAGAGAAATTCAATAGGTTATCATTGTTAAACTGTGGAAGCTTTCTCTATACAAGGAGGAAGAGGTAAAAAAAAGAAAATTTAGTAAAAGATTTTTTTTTTTAAGTTGGGGCAAGAGCTGAGCACACAGGGACCCTGTGTTTGTGTCATTTTGCTGGGAAGCTGCTCACCCACCATGGTGGCAGCCATGGCAGCACACGTACCTTGAGGGGCTGTGGTGCTTCTGGGCTTCCAACTCTTCTGAAATTCTCCTCATCCTGCAGAGGTGAAGCACCCCTGTGGGAAAAGTTACCTTACTCCCACATAGGTGTGGGGTTCTGGCTTCTTACAATAAGCAAAAACCAGAGAGTGTAACTGTGACCTGTTCACCATTCACAAGCAGTGGAGCACCTCACATTCAGGACCACGGCTGAGTCAGGATCTGGTGACAGGATCTCATCAGACAGGGAGGATGGGATGGAAGCTGGCACTCCTTGTGCTCCCAAGCAGTGTGGGAGCTGATCCTGGGCCATGAGCTCCTGGCACACTGGAGACCACCCGACAGTAGGTGTTGGCTCATGTCAATACATGAGTCTGTCCCAGGGGGCAGGTACTCCTCGATCTTGAGAAGTGACTACACTTGGTCAATCATGCAGCCCCTCTTCCCTCCTCTATGTCAGAATTTTATTGACCTTCTGTCATTGGCACTGCTTTTCCTTCAAATAGGAGTTCAGGCTCATTAGTGAGGCAGCTTGTTCTGCTCCTGCCCTGGCTGGGGCTGCTTTTTGAGGAAGTTACGAACTATTGATGAAATAGATCTCATGAAGATTTATTCCTTGTCAAAAATAGAGGTCATTAATACACTTTCCAATTAAATTTCTTTTCTCCTTTCTGAAAGGCTTCTTGCCAGCTTCCAGTATCATATTTAGTTAAGTAATCAGTGAGGATTTGTTATATTATTTACCCTGGCATAAATTATTTTACTTTCACACAAACTTGGCTAATCATCTGTTTCTGAGATTTTTCACAGAATTACAAGACATGGAGAACTGCATTCTGGCTTAGAGTGAGGGTCTCTGGCTTTCCAAAACAGAGCCTGTCACTACAATCACCCAATCATCAAGGACAAGGGTTGATTAGTTTTCTCTGAGACAGTCGCTCATTACATGATGATAAAGTCTAAAAGGTATATGAATATAATTTGAGCTTTTATCTGGGGCTTTTGGGAACCTTAGTGGTCCCTCCTGCCTCTGAACCCTAACACTTGGCTTGTTTCCAAAGCACCTTGCTCTGATCAGTGCAAAAACCTGCTTCAGTTTCTTCATTTGTGAAATGGGATTAACAGCTGCATTGCCAGCCTCAAAAACTGAAATATGATGAACAGCTTTCTGGAGCATTACTAGTTTTTTTCCAATACTCAGGGGTTTTGTGGGGGACTCTTGTAGGTTTGGTTTAGTTTTCTTTTTAATTTGCTGAGTAAATTCCTTATGTCATTAAATATTAGAAATGTATTTTGTGCTTTTTGCTGTAGTTAGAACCTTCCTTGAAAAAGACAGGATATTTTCATATATTCACAATATTTACTAGTAAGGTACTGAAAAAAAATTCCAGGAAATTCTAGGAAAAAGATAGTTCGCAAAATTTTCTGAGAACTAGCCTGCAATAATCAATTATTTACAGACAAATTTGCAAGGTGTCAATTATGATAGTTTTAGTTTGACTTCCAAATAATCTAAATTGTACCATTTACTTATAATATAGGTATACTTACTTTAATGGTTTTAATATTTAAGGTATCCTTGAATCAAGTGAAAAATAAATTTCTCCTAAGCATGCAGAGACTGCTGTGGCAGAAGACATTCAACTGGTTTCTATAACATAATCCTGTCACCTTCAGCAGAGTGAGTTTTTAGATTGTTTCTGGTTTAGGATCTGGTCTCAAATGAAGAGGACTCATCCCGAATTAACCTGCTCTTTCAGATATTGTGTTTCTGAGATCTTCACCTCCCTAGTGAAGATCAGGGCAGTAGGAGGTAAAACACTGTCATGATTAATATTCCCCACATCTGTCTGGAGCAGAATGCTTAGTGCAAAAAGCCAGCTGACCAGAGGGCATTGTTAAAGAAGGTGATGCATTTCTATAGCTAAAAGCACAAAGACTCTAGTGAGCAAACTTTTCTTTTGTAAGGAGTAAGGTTCAGATCTCAGTCTGGCAAATTGGTATCATCTCATCCTGTTCAAAGATAGAGGGCAATTGGTTTGAAGTAGGGGTTTTTTTTCAGTCACAATAAGACATTGCTTTGTTTCAACACTGAAAAAAAAGCACAGTATGAGTTTGCTTAGGAAAATCACTAAAATTTGTAATGTGGTTTTTTTTTTTTTTTGGTCCATAGAAAATCTTTAGAATGGTAAGATTTTCACCACTGGCAGGTAAAACTAATTATGCTCGTTTGATATACTAATATTAGTAGTTTCACAGTAATGAAAACCCGGACTGGATTTTCCCTCCAACCGAATCCATTCTGGACTCCAGGCAGAATCTGGTCCAGGTTTTCCCTAAAACTGGAAACTCCATTCCAGACTCTGTCCAAAATCTGATCCAGGTTTGCCCCCCAACCGTCTCCATTACAGATTTCGGCCAAAATCCGGTCCAGGTTTTCCCCCCAGCTGACACCATTCCGGATTCCAGGCAAAATCCAGTCTGGGTTTTCTCTCCAACTGACTCCATTCTGGACTCCAGCAGAAATCCAGTCTGGGTTTGCCCTCCAACTGACTCCATTCCAGACTCTGGCAGAAATTTGGGCCAGGTTTTCCCTCTAACCTACTCCATTTCAAACTCTGGGCAAAATCCAGTCTGGGTTTTTGCTCCAACCAGGCAAATCCATTTCGGGCTGCGGGCACGATCTGGTCCAGGTTTTCCCTCCAACTGACCAACCCAATTCCAGACTCCAGGTGGAATCTGGTCTGGGTTTTCTCTCCAACCTGGAAACTCCATTCTGGACTTCAGGCAGAATCTGGTCCGAGAACCTGGACCCAAACCCTAGAACCCAGACACAAACCTGAAGCTGAACCTGAACACATTACCTGAACCCTAGTACCCAAACTAGAACCCCAGATCCCTAGAATCCAAATCCTAGAACCCGGATCTGAACCCCAACACCCGAATGACCCAACATCCGAACCTGAACCCCCAACACACAAATTTAGACCCAAACCCAAACCCCACCCCAAAACTTGAACCCTGATACCCAACTAGAACCTTAGAACTCTAGACTCCTAGAACCCAAACTAGAACTTTGGAACACTGGAACCCGAACTAGAACTCTAGAACATGAACACCTAGAACACTCAAAGTCAACTCCTAGAGCCTGGACCTGAACTCTAGAACCCAGACCTGACCTCTAGAACCCAAACCCGAACCCCAACACTTGAATCCTAACCCGGACCAGAAATGATTCTGGGTGGAATCCGATTCCAAGCGGAATCTGGTCCGGGTGTTCCAGCGTGCTGGCCAAATCCATTCCAGATTCCAAGCAGAATCCACTCCAGGCTTTCCTTCCAGATGACTCCATTCCGGAATCCTGGCGGAATGCAGTCCGGGTTTTCTTTCCAGGCAACTCCATTCCAGATGCCAGGTGCAATCTGGTCCAAGTTTTCTTTCCAACTGACTCCATTCCAGACTCCAGGTGAATTCTGGTCTGGGTTTTCAGAAAATGACCTGCAAAAATTGTCTCCTATATTTCTATGACTTATTAAAGAAGTTGCTAAGTATGGGACTAAGCAAAAGTTTGCATGTTTTATTTGGGATTCAATGCCACCGGAAACATTCTGCAGCAACCTTGGAAATGCCAAGAGTCCACAGTGCAAAGAAAGTGTTACTGTATTTTTCTGATGAAGGTGGCCTTAATGTTCGTGTACACACCCAGTACTCCCCTACCCGTGAGCACCTCATGATGCGCCAAGAAACAAGTCACCAAGTCACCTTTCAGATGTTTCCTTTGAACATATTCCTTTCAGTGAAGTTTTTGATGAGAAATAAAGGAATAATTCTCAGTTTTTCATTTAGTGAAGAAAATGTTAAGTATTTTAAGTCGTCTATAAAATGGTCTCAACATATATAAAATTCAAAGGTGAACTTACTCAGTATTAACTTTTCTAATTTATTTTTTCCTCTGTTCCTATTTTATAGGCTAACCAGTTTATTATCTACATCAAAACATCAGAGTTCCTGAAGAACAGAGTTTCTAGTTCACATGAATGACAGTTATTTTGCATGTGAAAATCTATTATAAAGGGAAATCCGACCTGTGATGTCTGGAGAATAGCTGAATTGTAGCTCACTTGCTGCTTCTTTCCTTCCTTGTCTAAGTGGGAGAAAGTTTAAGTCTGCTACAGAGAATGAAGCACTTCTGTAGGAAAGAATATGTACTAAAAAGTAATGTTTTTCCAACTAAAGTCACTGCTGTTAAGGTCAGTGCATAAAACACATTAATAACATTTTGATTTGTTTTTCTCCTGGAATCTCAAAACAGAAATCTCATTATGTTTTGAGAACAAGAACAGAGCTAGTCTCTGGTGTAAGACAGTGTTTTGCACGCTGGAGGTTGGTGACAGCAGGCTGTTATGTGTTTCCTAAAGGATAATGGCTTGTGTTACCATTAGACCAAGGGAGGGTAGGACCAGTACTTATAGTGCTCCATCACTGAGAAACCTTGCGCATTAAATGTCATCAGTGACAGCCCTCACTCCTCCACACCCTCTTGCACTTCCAGAAGGAGAAGACAGAAGAAGGAACCTAGAAGATTGAGCTTTAGGCTCAATGCATTTAAGTAATGAAGAAAGACAGGAGCTTGATTGTCTCCCTGGAATCTGGTTACAAAGTAGAATGCCACATAAATTATAGGACTCAAGATACCAATAAACTTCAGTTGTGACTATACTGAGTAAATGGACTTTAATTAAAGTCATGGAAAACCAAAATGTGTATTTAAGAGTGTTCCTCTGAGATCCTGATTCTTTGCATTTCAATTGTTTGAGAGGCTGCTGCTGGAGGAGTCCTCCCCATTTTATGTTCACTGTAAAGAAAAAAAAAAAAAAAAAAGCAGCATAACTAAGTTCAGCAAATAGTTATTTAATGGTTGACCAAAGCTGCAAGAAAATAACTTTTATTTCTTTAATGGTTGGGAATATATTAATGACTTCAGTCATGCTAAAAGTCATTTAGATATGTAAAGCACCAGCAATAATTTCAGGAAGTACTTCTAGTTGTAATTGTATATCCTCTCTATAATGATGCTGTTAACCTGAGATTTCAGCCCCTAAGCTTACCGGAGCTATTTATATGTTTACTTCCCCCAAGGTACTAGCTGTGAAAATCCTTGAAAAAGCACCATCATTAGCGCCCAATTAAAAAGAAAACTTATGCTAATAAAGCCAGGAGTTGCTTTCTAATGCTATGAAAAAGAAAAAATATTTAATGACTGTATTTCTGGAAACCTTTTGATGTTCATGATAATTAGTTCAGTCTGGCTACTAAATTAAGGGCAGTTAAAGTATTATACAGATATTTGAAGGTTGCTATATTCAGAGAAGACCTTTTGCAATCCTCTGTCAGTGAATGGCACCTTATCCAATATACAAATTTAGCCAAAAATGTCAGCAGTGGAAAACCAACACAAGGATTCTGTTTGGGTTTTTAGAGGCTTGGTGCAAATCTTAGATGAGGAAAATAAATAAAAATAATTGAAAAGGCAGCTGCATAGCTGCAGAAAGTTATAGTTCCTGTATTGTTACGATTTAGGACAGCAGGATAACGATTTGAAACTCTGAGCCTTTTTTTCAGAGGGCATATAGCGAAAGTTTATTGAAAGACAGATTCTTTTATACAGTGTTTCAGTACAATCAATATCATTGGTCATTAGAGCCTACACCTTGTAAACACCTTAACCGGTAAACAAGTTGGAAACACACCAAGGGTCAGGAAGAGGAATATCTACAAGGATTGTTTGGATTCCTCCTTATGATTTCCCAGGCCAGAGTTGAGAGTTATGTACTTGGCTTTCCCACAGGCCTCAAGCTAGTGCCTGAAGCCTAAAATCTATTTTCTGACCACTATCAGTCCCCACAGTTCCTGCATCTCTGTAAAGTTACATTCTACATTTAAAATCATTGTTATTATCAATGCAGTCCACTGAAGAATCCATACTATATCAGTCTTGAATATAGTCAATTACAGGTCATGCCTTATTTCAAATACAATACATATCTGAACCATTCCAGTACTGTGCAAATACTCTCTCAGCTAAGTGGCTTCAAGTGCCTGGTGCTAGTTTCAGAGGGCAAAAAATTACACACTTTTTAACAGTCTAGATTAGCTTTTGATCTTCTCTCAGAGCAGTTCAAAGGGACAAAACACCTCATTTTCCAGGTACCTAAGAGTTTGCTGTGGCAGAGGTGATCTAATGGAGTACAAAGAAACTGTGTTGAGGGGGTATGGTTCTTTTCAGTCCCTGGATGGTCTTAGAATCCAGAGGATGGTCTGGTACCAAATGGTGCAAATTAGGGCTAAAATTGCTTTACATTGTATGAACTTTTTCTTGTGCCTGTGGCAGCATTGCTCAAGGAGGCTAGCAGAGATATAAAGCCACCCTGGTCCTGCCTTCTTCAGTGAAGGCCAGGGACTACTTTGGCCATCTGTCGTACACCTAACTCACCTTTCACCTGATATACCTATACACAACAGATGCAAATATAAATAATGAAGGGTTATTTTTAGTATATAAAAAGATGAAAAAAAAAAGAGGATTTTCTTCTGGGTTGTTAAGAGGGCATTGCTCTCCCTTATCTGTATAAATTATCAACACAGTCAGCAACTATTTCCTATCTCCTCTCCTCTCCTCT
>WBMY01008768.1:176412-231065 GCA_013397315.1 Donacobius atricapilla
TAGTGCAATGAAGGAGTAGAAGAATGTATGTTCTCCTCTCCTCTCATTTACATGTATTTACAATCTTCTTTTTTTCTTGTAACTTTTTTTGTCTTTGGCTTATTATGTTAATTCTTCATGGGAACATCTGAAGCGAGACATTTACTGGGTTCAGAGATGCTGAAGAATGCATTGATATGCATAAACTCAGTAAAGATACGTCTTAACCCCTACAGATCTGGTCCTGCAGGATCTACACAATACAGCTCCTACAAACATATACCTCTGTCCCTTGAGTATAAAATGGTGTAAATGTCATCGCTACTGCAAACCATTTGGCTATTGCAGTAAGGAAAGCTGCAAGAGTTTTGATTGTACATTTGTCAGAATGTATTGTGTGTATATGTGAATGTATGTCAGGGTGTATTTTTGGTCTAAGACACTACACTGAGCTAAAACACGCTGCTGACCTTGCAGCGAACTAAAGATAGATCAAAGAAATCAAAATGTAAAAAATGCAACATTTAATAATAACTATATCTCTCTGGACACTGACGGAACTACAAAAAACATCCAAAAAATGCTTTAAGAAAAGTCAAGGAAATTCTGCTCGGCTCCATAGGTGCACAACCATGAGCCCGGCACCCAGAGAGCGGCAAAGCCCGGCTGAGGCCGCCCTGTCACACGCCCAAGCCGAGAGCTCCGCAACACATTCAGCCTGCCGGTGGGGGCTAAGAAATGCCACAAAGGCCGAGGAAGAGGGGACAAGGTGTAAGAAATGGCCCTGCAGACAGCAAGGTCCGAGAAGAAGCTGTGGGATGAGGTACCACGGGTGCTCGGTCTGGAGAGACCCGGCTGGAGGTGGTTTATCCTGCAGGACTGCAATAACCCACCCCGGAGCAAGAATTATCAGAGAGGAGCTGTTCTGTACTGATCACAGTCCCTATTCTCCATCCCCTGGTGCTGCTCAAGAGCTGGGGTGTTGTTTTAATATTTGTTTCTTGCTTCCAAATCTATTTCAATCGTTAATAAATTAAATTATTTTTCTCCGAGGTAAGTCTGTTTTCCCCATGACGGTAACTGGTAAGTGACCTCTCCACATTTATCTCATCCCGTGAGCATCCTGACGCCGTGCCCCACGCTGCTGTGGAGTGCAGCCGGGCAGGCAGCGAGCGGCAGATGGAGAAGGTCAGCCCAGCGCACAGGCACGGCCAGGCTGCCGAGGGATGCAGGTGCAGGAGCGCCGGATTCACACACACACACTCCTGGCAGGGCTGCCTGGGGGCTGCCACACAGAGGAGTGTGGCTGTGATTGTGCCTCTGCCTGAATAAAGAGGCAGCTGTTACGTAAACCAGAGCTGAATTAGGGATAGTCTCCTCTCCTGCGGGGCAGTGCTGTGATGACAAACATACTATGCTTGGATAGGCATTACATGATAAGACAGCATTGTGGTGGAGCTCTGGGAAGTATTCCTGTGCATGATGTGCTTCTTGACACAGAAGAATGTTGCAAATTATACTGCCTTTTTTGGATGGGGTTGATGAGTCCTGAGGCTGAGGCACAGAAGTTTACATATTATCTAGAAATGGATCAATCTTCTGGATCAACATTTTACAGATGAATCTCAAGGACAGAATCTGACTGACTGAACATAAAGTCAAGATGAAAATATGAGATTTAGATTTCCACTCTATGATAAAGTAATACCTAACATAAGCAGCAGTGCACAACTGCACACCATAGTAATCAATTCTGCAGTCAGTTTTGAAGAGAAGGGGTCCCTACACGTTTCTGCAGTGTTCACTACAGTCCTGCATACGCAACTCACAGGTGATTTTATCTACCCTGTCAAAACAGTTGGTTTTGCTGTCAAAAATTCTTGCTTGCATTAATGTGATATGCTGCTTGTCTATGGATAACCCTTCATAGGCAGCTAAAACTTTTAGGTATTTGTCAGGATAACTTAGTGATGTTTCTTCAGATACAGATTTTTTAAAACATTTTCCAATCTTTGGCATCTCAGTGATATTTTCCAGATGGAATTCAATGAAGTCTGCTATGTTCCTCATCACACTGACATCCTTATTTAGGGACATATTCCTCAGAGTCCCTAGAAATTAATTCAATAATATGGATAAATAAATATACTCAGCATCTAACAAAATGTTAATAAAATATTGCAAAATTACATCCATGTTTTTGGTATGGGTTCAGCTTTTCTTCTGTTCAGGTTACAAAAGCCATCAGCCATACTGCTAGAGAAGAGTATATCCTTTGTCATTTTAAGAGCTCAAAAGCATCGAGAGTGCAGAGATATTTGGCTTAGGTAAGACTTAGGTGGCAGTGAGGCAGAGGGGATTCTGGGACCCAGAAGGAGAGAAGTGTAGCTGCATTATTGTGTGCTATCAGTCATGCAAGGGGAGATGACCAGAAGTTGTTCTACTGCTTCCAGACCCAGGCTGTTTTATTTGCATGTCCTCTCACTGCAATATGGCAGTCACTGCAAAACCAAGGAGCTTCATTTTGGGCTCTAATATGCTGTGGAGTCCTGCATATTTCAAAGTAGTCATGGTCATGTGTGTGTTGTTCTGATTTTTTCAGCTTTCTCTTCTGTTCCACAGTTTTCATGGTTTGGGTTGTTTCTCATGTACGGATGTTGTAAACGGAGACAATGTTTTAATGAATTCAAGGAAAGTTTTCATTCCTGTTCTTAGAGATATGGACAGCTGATGGACAGTTGTCTTGGCCAATGGGATGGGGAGAGGTGTCAACCTTCTCCCCCAATCCCTGGCCTTTGTAGAAATACTATAAAATGGAGTTAGATCTTCTTAAATAAATAGTTCATGCCTTCTTACCCAAGTGTGTGTATGTGTGTCTGTGTGACAAACAGTGTCAGTGTCATATGTGCAGACCAGAACTGAAGGAAATGTAGTTGCACGTGTATTAATTTTTTCTAAATTGTAGCTGATTATTACGTTGAGATCTTCCCCTCAGTTGTTCAGTTATGCTGAAAACATTAACTACCAAACATTTGTATCAAACATAAGACTTCCTTATCTGAATGTTTTGGTTTTTTTTCTTTTTTTTAGTTATGAAATGATTGACAGGGTGGTAATAACACCAAGGTTGTGGGTTTGATAGTCATATGGGCCATTCACCTAAGAGTTCACCTGAGGATCCTTGTAAGTCCCTTCTAACTCAGAATATTCTGTGATTGTGTGATCTTAACAACAAATCTGCAGTACATTGCTAATATCTATTGGAATTTAAAAACAGAAAGAAGAAAAATGTAGCATGAGCATGGGTAAATGTATTTCAGTAAAAAAAGTGAAAAATAAATACTTGAAGTGTGTGTTCAGAATGCAAGATTGTGTTTAAAATTTAGGCAGGAGACTGCAGAAACTAAATGAATCACTATATAGAAAAGAAATGAATGCCTTTAAACTGGAATTGCAAAGGCAAAAAAAGAAAATAGACATGATATAAAAAGGGTGAAAATAACTAGAAAGGACAAAACAGAAATGGAAGAAGAGATAAAAAAAAATCATTGGATTTGGCAAAATGAGAAGGAATGGTGAAAAGGAACACGGATTATGGCAATAGCAAGAAAATTGGTGAGGAATAAATTAGTCTTCTTTGATGATATGTTTGTTTTCTAATTTCTGACTCCTTTTGGTAGATTGTTATGTGTTAGGCAGTATTGAAATAGCTTAGCTGACTGAATATTCAGCAGAGTCATACATTGGGATTATTTCATCCTGAGAGCTGATAGAAGCTGCATGTGTGTAGCAAACAAGACAATCGGCTAATCACCAAATTATATCAGAAGTATTTAATTCAGTTAAGAACATGGGATGTATTGGATTGCTTTCCTGGGGTTGATCCTGTGTTTCATGAACTTTTTATGCACAGGAATTCCTCTCATGAATTCCACTCATGAATGCATGAAGAACTATTTTAGGCTTAGTCAAAAATCTCTCTCTTATGTCAAGGGGACATGTAGTCACTAAGGACTAATTACTAAAAAGATTTACATTCGTGATTACTCCTTTCAAACATAACAATACTAAAAACCCCTTTACGTTTAATATACTTCTAGTAAAAAAAAGATGTTAGAAACCAGACAGCAGAATATGAGGCCTTTCCTATTTCACCCATCTTGAACGGTGACTAAAAGTCATAGGACACTTGGTTTGCTGTGCCAGGCAGGAGGTAGTTTCAGATGAGAATGTAAGAGGAAAGTCTATGAAACAGCATTAATGAAACTGAGCCCAATTTTAAATATCTGCCTCTTAGTTCTGAAACTGCATCTGAATATAAACGTAAAGAATCATCTTCCTTTCCCCTGTCTGACATGAGTAAATTGCCAAGTGTATTTTATAAGAATAAAAGAAATGAGATTTTTCAATGTACGTGAATAATTCTGAGCAAGCCAACAAAAAAAACCAAACAGATGCCCTTATTGCCCTAAGCAAGTTTTGAAGGCCAAACTAGGCTACCTGCCTTCTCATTAAACAGTTATTTTCCTGATCCTTTGGAAAGAATTATCACTTTATGTGAATTCACTCTAGCATAGTTAGAAAGGAATGATTCCCGTCACAATTTTGTAAGAGCAGGGTCCTGAAATTACTCTACCTGAATGGACTAAGCTGAGGGATGATGTGACATGCACACACATGAATGCCTTCCCCTGATCCCAAAGAAACCTGTCATGTGGATGTTTCGTGTTGTAGGTCTGCCCTCATACAGGAGGTGATATTTCTGGCTGTTCAGAAACAGTCTCTGTTATGACCTTTTGTTATTTTCATGTTTCTTGCATTGAGTTTGTTCACTCTGGAGGCTTAAGAGCCTTCAGATCTTATATTTGCATTATAAAGATGCTCTATAAACCTTTTTTCAGCACTTTTACATCTTCAGACCTTCTCTTGCAAGGATAATCCAACTTGTCCTTTTGTCATTAATGGTTCCTCTTCTCATACTTGGAGAAATATATTTTTCAATGGTAAGCTTATTGCACAAATACAATATAAAGACTCTATGTGGGACAAAAAAAAAAACAACCAAAAAACCCAAACCAACTGAATAAGAAAAACCCAAGTTGAAACTTTTAAATCCTCAAATCAAAAATGTTGCTCTTAGAAAAACAGAACTAGCTATCTACCTACATCTTTATTTAGAGAAACAAAAACTTAGGATGCTTCTGTAGTTAAGTGTAGTTTATTATTTCACCTTCCTTCTACCTGTGGAAATTCCTGGGGATCCACCACACAAATGCTCTCAAGGGCAAGGTTTAGTAATTTTGAGGAATGTCTAACCAGACAATAGGAATGAATCCTGACACTTGTTTGCTTAAGCTCTAGCAGAGCAAACTAATATGATTTTCCTAGAGGACTGAGTTCTAAGGTACCTTTAAATGGGATTTGAAATCTTGATAGTTAATCAGATTCCTCTGCTGTCTTAATGGACTGTCTTAATGGACTGACAGTGAATAAAAAAAGGTCCTTGAATGATAGAGGGATGAAAAATTACCAGTCCCCATGATCATATGGTTTGTATTCCTGTAGCGGTTTCACAGTTGCTGACTTTGTTTTGTTAAATTTAGTGTAGTGGTCTATCTTCACACTATGGAACAGCATTAGAAGAAAGGCAAAACAGGCTTAATTTAAAGATAGAAACAGTTAGATTTATTAACACACATTAAAGGGCAAACAAAAAACCCCATGAAACCTTTTTAAAAGCACTCCCCTCTCCCCTACCAACAGTTTACTTTTCCATGAAACAATGTAAAGAGACAGAAAATCAGAACTCTTAAGTCAGTACCACTTCAAAAATAGTCTTTCATTCAGTCTTTGAGAGAGACAAGTCCCTCCTGATTTGTTCTGGTAACTTTCCACAAGAGACACAGTCTGTTTGTGGCTTCCAGCTCCCACAAAAGCAGCCCGCCCAAGAATCTGCATCTGTGAGTTTCCCAAAACGTAGCCTTTCCCATGACTACATATGGGCCATGGACTTACACATGGGGTTTCACCTTTTAGAGATGCACAGCTCCACAACAAAGGATTTCTTATTCTTCACTGGTGACGAGGCTTCAAACATCTCATAGAATCACTAGGTTACAGTTTCTAATTCAATATCTACTCAGTAAAATCAGACACCTTTGCTTGAATCCACAAAATCATCTCCTCATTCTTAGTCCATGGTTTAAAGGAATTACTACAGTCCGTTACCATAAATTAAGGAGTTTTACAGCCTAGAACTAAGACGACTTGTCATCTCTTCCGTTTAAGAAGTCACTCTTCCTTTACTGACTTTGATATCTTCATATTATCCCTTTGCATACCTCCAATTTGACCTTTTTTCTCTCTTTGAGAAGGGTTAGTGTTTTAAAAAAAGTCTCCATCTGTGTTAGGAAAGAGTTAATATTTCCTGCCTGAGCCGCGGACGGCCATGTGGTCTCAGCCATGGCATCTCTGAAAGCCTCAAATCCACCAGGTGTAGAAAAGCTCAGAAATGTTGGCCGGGATCTTCTCTCCCCCTCCACCCCTCGGTCTTATGGGGTGGGTTTGGCTCAGCCTGGGCTCGGTGCTACTCTCTGGGGACCTGGGGGGTACACTATGGCGTGGGGCAGGCCGTAGGATCGGCTGGATGTCAGCAGCCGTGGCTCCCCTTTCTCTGCCGGCATCTGCTGGACTCAGGGCCCGGCTCAGTTCCAGCCAGGACCAGCCCCGGCACAGCCACCCCAGCCCGGCCCCGGGGGCGGTGGGGCCTGAGCCAGGCCCTGCTGCTCCCCCCATCTCGATGTTACCTCATGGCACGCCCACAGCTTTTCTCTTAAAGAGACCTTTCCCAAAATCCCACCTGTATTTAACCCCTGTGTCCCAGAGGTGTACACTTATATCCAATTGGCCAAACTGGCTGTCAGTTTTAAAGTAGATCACTAATTGGTTTTTACCATTCATACCAAACCAATACAATTTCTTACTGTATTGTAAATTTTGAAAGCCATAAACCCCTGTTAAATTGGTATGTTTGTTTTACTATATTTTTTTTGGTTTGTTTTCATTTAATTGACCGCAGAGAGATAGCTGGGGAGATAAGGAATGCAGCAGGGAGGAGGAGCTCTCCCTGCACACAAGGGAGAGAGTGTGTTGCAGTAAAGGCGACTAGTCTATGAAGGTTTGGACAGATTTGCTGGAGCAGGGCTCAGACAGCATTAATGAGATTGTTTATTAGTACCGGATGAACAATTCTGCAACTCACTTGACAAACACTGAGCAAAAAGCACCACAGGGGAGCGTCCCACTGCCTTAAGCAACTCCATGATCTGTGGAACAAAATAATCACTGAAGAAAAACAATCTATTTTCCATCTATTGAGTTTTCTCTAACATATGAAAGTGCTTCTATCAGAATTTAAAATCTAGGCTAACCCTGCATGAGATCAGGAGCTTTGTTTAAAAATCAGTAATCTGTGGTTAAAACAGCAGCACAAACCCAAAATGTTGTGACTGACTTGATAAGCTGTATATGCTGTACTGCATCTATTTAATTTCTGGGTTTTTAAAGTTCTTTGGTTTTGATTCTTAAGTTCAAAAGTATTACCTTAGCTACTGCATAGCATCAGATTTTCTTACTACTGAAAACTGTTCTATTTTGCACAACTGTCTGCTTTTCCTGCACGCCACAGTGTTTGAATCTGTTTGAAATGGATGTTTGTCAGCTAACTTGACCAGAGTGGTTTTTTTTTTTTTTTGAATACATTCCCTCAGTGTCTGCCTGAACTAAGCTTTGTCTGTAGGAAATACGCTTTTTTGGTATATGTGTACTCACACATTTCTATTCACATAAAACTGTGTGTGCATAAGTATGTTTGCAAATGCATCATCTTTCTCTTTCTATCCTTCCATTCATTTATCCTTCCACTTATCCAGCTTAAGAGCAATTTCTTATAGTATAGGATAAACATTGTAGGGTTTTAATCTTTATTTTTTTTTGTTGGTGATCCAAGATCATCAGAAAAGTGAATGTGAAAGCCTGATTCAGCTTCTTTATGAAGGAAGTCTAGGAAGTGACTAAACTGAAAGGCATTGGTCACACTGTGTCATTTATATTTTGAATTAGTGCCCAGAGTGGTTTATTCAGCTGGTTGCTAAAGTGTTTCTATGGTTTCTCAGGTCATTTGTACTCAAAACTGATCCTTATAATATAATAATGTTACAATTGAAGGTATACCACCGTGGTATAATGGAAGGTACACCATTTTGAGGGGATGTGTCATTACCATATTTCTTTTCTTGTGTTATGCTTGCTTTCTTGTGATAACCAGATGCTTTCCTGTTTGACTCCATCAGTATGAGCTGTCGTTGTGATGTTGATATGTTAAATACTGAGTTTAGTCTTCCTTTTCCTCTAGATCTCCTGCTCCTTTCCTTCATCAAGACAGCGAACAACTCTTTTAACTCGGCAGAAAAGTTGCCACACGTATCTGTACTCATACACTGTTGTCCTTCCACAACCTTGAAACAGTCATTCCTGAATTCTCATTTGATTGCAGTTTTATGGGTTTGCATTTAAAGTGTTTACTACACCACAATTTTCACTGCTCTCTAAGGTTTATCTTCCCTGACTCTCACAGGATTGTAGAACTGAAGCATCTTTCTGTTCAGCAGAACTGTTGTGATTGGTAACAAGCAAACTGTATCTCGAAAGGAATTTCATCCCTACAGTCAGCTCTTTCAGTGAGCAGGAATGGATTGGCAATAGCACCTGTGCTGGTACATGGAAGCCACCTATCTATTTGGAAATCTTTTGCTTATGTGGTTCAACATAAAGCAATACCATGTAGTAAATGCAGAGAGCTGAAACATCTGTGTAAATAACCTCTTGTTTATTTATCAGGAATGGTAAAATTATATCTACCTTGATATAGCTGAAGAAGAAGGAGCCCCTGTCACTGCAAACAAACTAAAGACTTTATTTAGCCTAAAATAAATTTCTGCCTCCGTGTGCAAGGGGTGGCTCATTTTTGATCATATGGATATTTTGACTATAGAGAAATAAAACTTAAATTTACAATAAATAGCAGTTACTATTTTATGCAGATTCTAGGTTAAATGCTTTCAATTTAATGCTTTTTGCAAGATCTTCTGTGTATTGAAATCCCAATAGATAACTGTTGACTGTTTAAAAGCCGTAAGCCTCATCATCCTGAGGGTGGTGAGATTGTGGATGGAACAGGTTGCCCAGGGATGTTGCAGTTGCCCCAACCCTGACAGTATTCAAGGCCAGACTGGATAAGGCCTTGGACAACCTGGTCTAGGGGAGAGCTGTCCCTGCCCCTGAAGGGCGTGGTTGGGATTGGATGATCTTTACAGTCTCTTCCAACCCTTAACATTCTATGACTGTGGTTCTGTGATTTATTGAAGAGCTCGTAGATGTGGCCGTCGCAGCCTGACAGCCAGATGGGCTGTCAAGGCCCATAGCTGTCAGCCAGGTAACTACTGTGTCAGTTCAGCAGCACTCTGTAGGCACAGCTAATTGAGGATATCCTGGGTAAGGACTGAATGTTGTGACTATGTCCTGATAATGATTCATGGTGATTACGAAGCAACCACTGTGACTGTCGTTAATGAGCAGCAATCTCGTCAAGCCTTGTTTTGAAATTTGAAACTGTCCTGGCTTGTTAGTCTTTTAAATACTTCTATCACAGTGGTCTCTATATATATGTATATATATATACCCTCCTGTATTTTCAGTTGTAGTGCAGTGTCAGGGAGTCATTGGGAGTGTGACAGAGAATTTTACCTTTAATCACATATTCTCAGGTTTCACCTATCTAGCTCTCTGCACTTTGGCTGTTTAGTCTTTGCAAGGCATTTGTGGTACACCATAGTCAGCAAGGGGAGAAAGGCACCAGCAGGCTTCACTCATTCCAACTCTCCTGGACATCCAACTTGGATTTGGAGTCACCTCTCAGGGGTACCTACACCTCTCATCTGATTATAGAGAAAGGTTACGTGAATTTCATGGGTTTGGAACTGACTACAAGTCATTGCTGAACTGTTTCCCGTCCCTGGAGACTGCCTCTTCTAGGCACTTTAATTTTCTTTTCATTCAGGCCCAAGTTGTCTAAACACAAAACACAGTCAACACAGGTTTTTCGAAGTTATGCACCAATCACCTGTATGAAGAGGAATATTAATATATTTCAGTGGACTTTTTGTGGGGAGTTTTGAATGTAAGCTTACATATCAGTGGTGAGAAGAAAGCTCTGTCCATTATCTAGTGTGCCTGCAGCTAGGCAGTTGTACTTATTTTATTGAACCTCATTCAGAGATTCATAGATCATAAAAGCCAGAAGGAACCATTGTGATCATTTGCTGTGACATCCTGCATAACTTAGCCCATTGGAATCTTTTTGAATTACTTCCCATATGAACTAGAGTGTTCCATTTAGAAAAATAGCCAATCTTGAAAGTGTTTCCAGAGATAAGTCTGCCATAATTAGTAGCAAATTATTTTAATGTTTTATTAGTCTATGGTGTTTTACAGTTGATCTAAATTTGGCTTACCTCATCTCTTGATCTCATTACAGAACTACCTGCTGCACTGATGAATCTGCTATTATGAAGTGCCTGTTTGTCATGTGGGTATGGAGACTTAAGGCATGCAATAACCCAACTTTCCCATTATTAAGGAGGACTGAGTTAACTACTAAGGACATATATTGTGAGAGGTATTTTCCAATCAATAGAATTTGTATAAACATTTTGTACACTATGAACACCCTTTTAATAATGCAGGCCTTGGAGCTGGACAAGACCTTTAGGTGTTGTACCACTGCCAAGTACAGAAATACAGATATCTTATCTATTTCAAATAAATATCCTGTTTAGTGAAACAGGATTTATGTGACTGGTTTTGATCTTGCTGTTGCATTTGAAGGTTGAACTAGCTATTAGCTGAACAGGTATTAAGAGACCTAATAACTCTGAAGAGGTCTTCAGATAAAAAAAATAATAGACAAATTCTTGTTTTGTAAGCATTGGCTACATTTAGACCTGATAAATGCATTAAAAAGTACTTGAAGCCATACTAAATGCCTGCACTGGTGCTCATTTTAGCATGTGATCTACCCTTAGTGTTAGTGACCTGTCCTTATTGTTTGCCTTTCATACACTGTTATGTCTTCTAGAAATAAAGTACCTTATTTTAAGTCCTCTCTAAGTCCTTACTTCTCTGCAATTACAGATATATCACGCAGCATATATTAAAACGCTAGCTGCTGTCCACTCTTGAGCGAATAATATTTATTTTACCTACTCTGTCTGTGGGATTGAATCTTTAGTGATTTCAGTTGCCAGTCTCCTAGAGTTCCTGACAGAATTGAAATAATTATTCCCAAGACTATTTCTGAGCATGCAAATCACGTTTTTTCCCCCTCTGAAGAATCTCTTTCATTCTCTCTGATACCTACAGAAGGAATGAAGGGAACCAAAAAAACTAGCAGGTGAGGTGGATTTCTGAAAGTGGGAGCTGCTCATACCCATTTGTAAAATTATCAGCCAGGTTTAATCATTTGATAGGTTTCATATTCTCTTTCTGTTGCTATGTTTTTGTACTCAAAATGTGTTAAGTCAAAGGCCTTAGAGTAGTCTAAGAACACTACATCAAGACCACTAATCAGCTGCAATTACCTCTGTTACTTTATTAAGACTTACAATATGATCACAAAGATATTAAGTTGGGTAATTATACACAAGAGGAAAGTGCCTGTTTTCCTTAAACTCATTAGTTCTGTGAAATTGAACTGGGCTGTTTTTGCTTCATAGTGTGGTTAGGGATAATCTTAGAATGTCAGTTTCTTTCCCATTTCTGTGATGTGTTAGTGAACACATTTTTCACTGCAATTCTTGAGAGCAAGGCATAGGAAAACTTGACAATTCCTGTCTTGAACATTGTTTTCAGTGCAAGTCATATTCTTGATCTTCTATGCAGGTCCTTTTCTGGGGTATGATATTGCATAGGAACATGATGGCATAATTTTTCCCCATCTGTAGTATGAGTTGACTTTTCAGGATGATTGTCTATGTGCATAACCTTGGGATGATTAGACTTGCAAATACCAGAGGAACATGCTACACCAAAATAGTCTGGAGCACGTATGTGGTTTGGTTATATTTGGGCATGCAGCTTGAAAGCAGCAGTGACTTCTCTGAACTTTGAATTGTTTAAAGTGGAGCAGCTGGAGTTTGTGGGGACTGGAGAGGGTTCTGCACTCTATAATTATTTGTGTCACTTATCAAAACCAGAAAAGCCTGCAGAGGGAATTTTGGCATGTTCACTGTACTCTATATTTGGATTTCTAGATAACATTCTCTTTTCTCTCAGTATAACAAATAAAAGGACAAAGACTTCATGGAGATACTGGAAAGAGGCTTGCTTTCATCAAATTTTGCCTATATGAAGATATTTACATAACTAGAACAAGAATGAACATTCAAAATATCATAATAAGGTTCAGTCAAAAAAGAAAAGCAGTACAAAAATTCTTTTTGTTCATCAGTGTTATCTAGATTGCAGAACAGAGAAATAAAATTTTGAAATGAAAGAAAAGGGAAAAAGCCATAAAGATGATTACTTTTAATTCAAGAAGGGTATTTAAAAAGAAGGGTACTTATACAGGGCACACTGAAAGAATAAAAAATTTTCATAAGAAAATGTTAAATGAAAAAATGAAGGAAGATAGCTACCAGGCAATTAATATTTTCATAGGATATAAAGCAATCAAGGCCCAAGGCATTACAAGTTGTATTTCAGCTGGCAGACAGTTCCACTTGTCACATGAAATACCACTGCCCCAAAGAAGTCGGTACCAGGCAAGGGCAGCTGTAAGGAATTTAGCTGCAAAGCTTGATACAGCAGTATCCAGGCTCCTGCTTTTTTTTTTTTTTTTTTTTTTGGAGGAGGGGTGTGTGTGTGGGTGTGGGTGTGGGTGTGTGTCCCATTGCATTTGCTNTTAGGGTAGGATTGCATAGAATATCTAATAATGCAGAGGCATGAAATGAAAATGGTGACATATGTATTTATTCGGCTGTGATCACACCTGGGAGACACATGAATATGATTTGTATTTAAGCAAAGTGTTAATTAAAATATTTTTTACTTTTTGGACTGTCTTGGTTTAAGATAATTTAAGGGGAAGACACTCCCAAATGAGTTACCTCCACTTTTTTTAACCACACCCTTTTGACCAATACAGAGAGACAAATGTGAGAAGATATAAGTTAAAAAATAACAGTTTAGTAAAAGATGGAACAACAGGGGAAAGATAAAAGTGATAAACACTGTCTACAGTGCTCCTGAATCTCACAGACTTGGACAAAAGGGAAACAAAAGTGGCAGACAAGCCCTCCCCCCAAGGTGATGTCCTCCATAGGCAACCGTGGATGGGGAGAGAGAGCAAAGAGAGAAAAACAACATGGCCAGCGAACCTCTGCAATTACAAAAACTCATTCTTCTCCCCAAATAACAACCAACGGCGAACAAGGACAAAACAAAAAGAAAACCTGGAGTCCAAAACCAACCAAATGCCCCTCTTATCTCTCTGGTGGCCTGAACTGGGTCTGTAGCTGGAACCTGCAGAGGGATTTCACCTTCTGCTAGGCAAAAGTGGCGTGCAGCTGGCTGGGGTGACTTGGTCTCCGTGCCCTCCTGCTTTGACCGGGCACTGCGGGCAGGCTGGGGTGGCTGTATGGAGTGGGAGTGGTTCATTTTCCTTGGCCTGGTGCTGCGGCTGCTTCTCTGCCATGCGCTCGCTGCCTCAGCTCTCCTGGCAAGAGCGAGAGGGTAAGGCAAGAGAGCTCCTGCCTGAGCCACACCGACCTTAAAAGAGCACAACCCCTTTGCTGACATCATGGTTCTGTTTCTGGCTGCCAAGTCTTAAAAGATGGCTAAAATTTTGGGTACAGGTAGTTATGGAATACATTTTAGGTTACCCAGGTCTGCATCTACTCCCTTCTCATCCTCCTTCTTCAGTTGTTGCAGTGTGTTTCTTATTAATTTGTTTTTGTATAGTTAAACGGTTTGTCCCTTACACCCCTTCTGTTATTTGGTTCATAGTTGTACCCTGTTCGCCTGTCCCAACATTGCATCCCTCCCCTGATCTCCTTGACAGCCAATGTATCCCCTCCCTGCTCCCCCCTCCGGAGCCCAACCCAGCTTCTGGAAAGCTCTGGGAAGGGTGTCGAGTGATAGGCTGTAGCCAGAGGGATTCCCCTCCTCCCCAAGGGGGTTGGATCCTGAGGGTGTCCCTCATTCCCTGAGCCACTCCCTGGTGTGCCCCTATTGGCCTTTCCTTTGTTCACTCCCCTTTCCCCTCCCCTGTTTAAAAGTCCGTGTTTGAGCTAAGCTGGGGTCTCTGGCTGGGCTGTAGCTGCAGGGTGAGGAGGTTCCATGTCAGGCCCTCCAATAAACTTGTGTTGCACCCCCAGTCAGAGTCCTCCTTCTTTCCTCGCCTCTGTCGCCGGCACACTCCAGCTTGCTTGTGCCTCTGCTCCGGTGTTCGCCGGAACCCACAGGATCGGCCGTGTCTGCCGGCAGACGGGGCCGTACCTGCTCACTGCCACGGTGCCAGGGCCAGCCCGGCAGGTGGAGAAGACATTCTCCGGAAGGCACCGCGACGTTCAGTGAATACAGTACTTTGTTAGCCTATCATAAAGGTTAGCAGAATAGTTCGGAATCTCTTAATGCAGCGTGGAATGGGCCTGACTTTGCCACAAGATAATACTTAGCACACATCTACCTCTGTCACACCCTGGTGCTCACTTGCATGGAGGCTGTTTTTCAGGGCTGAGCAGGCAGCACAAACAAAGAGCACAAACAGCACAAACTGATCAGATTTCGTGATAGCGCTGTGCTTCTGCAGAGACGGATCTTATGTTATTTGAAAGATGCATTATTAATCTTTTCACACCTGGCACCCAGTTACTAATGTAGCATCTGGGCACTAGGAGGACTAATGGCTCTAAGAGGGCATCCTTGTCTCACCGTGCCACTTTGAGGTGTAGTTGTTTGGTGATATAAATACTCATTATGGCTCAGCCACTGCAAACATCCACCTCTCTGTTCTTTAGCCTCTAAAGAGGTTCCATTTAAAAAGACAAGGTGGCCACAATCTTAAACATTCCCCAGTTCAGTGCAGAGACAATTCCTTTAGAGAAATAGTTGAGAGCCGTAGAGCTGGCACAGCTTTCTTCAGTGTTTTTGATTATTTAATTAACTTTGAGACTATTTCTCTTACGGCATTTAATTATCATTACATTTTTTAGACCTTTGTAAAACCCTGTTCTCTTGCCAAGGTGATTTTTTTTTCATTTTAAGAGATCTGCACTTTTGCTCATTGCTGATTTCAGTGCCATTTGTTTTTATGATGACTGAAGTGGCATAAGGCCACTAAATACATGAGAACAATGATTCACATATTTTATATTTTTTGAAAGGAATCCAATTTAAAAAATATAAACTTCTATTAATTATGCATACTCAAAAAAAATCACTAAAGGTTCAAGGTGGACATGACAAAGAATTTTAACTTGCCATCAGGAATTTCTTTTCACCTGTAGAATAGGGTTAGAGTATTGTGGCTTGAATCCAGGCAAAGTATGCTTTCTCAAAGTAAATCATTGTGCTTTCCTGAAGCAAATTTAAAAAGTGATGAGAAAGTACTAACAAAAGCGTATTTCTGATTTTTCAAACATCAGCAAATCTTAATGAAAATTAAGCAATGAATAGAAATTTCATTATGTAGTATTTTTGTGCTCCTTAAGAAAATGTATGATTTAAGTTATGAATATTCAACAGTCCATAAAATACCATATTTAAGGACTCTTCTAATATGCCTGAATTATGAATAGCTCCAGGAAATGTGGGTCACGGTGTAGAAGGGGAATCTAAATTTGTCAATTCATTCTCAACTGAATTATATGCTAATATTATTATATGTAATTTGAATATTGCATCTTATACTTACTTTGTTCTTTTGTTCTTATGATCTAAAGGCATTTAAGAAATTATATTTCATGAAGTAAAGAAACCTGGCTGAGAAGGAAATTTACAGCAGGTGTTGTAAACTCAATTTAAATCACATAAAATAAATCTCTAGGTGGCAATTGCCACACACCGTCACATTTCAATAACATGGTAACGTATTCAAAAGGACACAATGAATGAATGGCTACAAACAGATAAAAATGCCAAAATACAACATAATAATTGCCAATGAAGAGGCAGTGTCTTCCAAATTAGGCTTGATGGTCCAGGGAGTGAACTTCTGCGTCTAGAATAGGGCAGAGTAATTTTGTGGAAGCCTTTCTTTGTTGTTAAAAGCTAATTTGCCAAACCCAGAAGTCTTTCTCAGAAATATTTTCAACTGAAGGTGATTAGAAAGGTTTCAGAGGAGACTTCAAATGTTCCAGAGAGAATAAAAGCACAAGCTCCATTTCCCATACAGTGAGATGAACACATCTTTGCCCTCTATGGACCTTTCTATAGATAGGAGAGACCCCAGAGCAAGGAAGAAGAGAAACAGTACTCATTGGGAAAAGGGGATAGAGGGGATTTTGCTCTTGCAAAAGCTGAAGAGTGTCTCCTGGCCACTCTGGGTGCAGAAGCCTGAACTCTTGGTCATTCACAAAAGGTCTAACAATCTTGCACAGTTATGATCTGCCTAGATTTTCTTTTGCTTACCCCTCAACCCATCTAAACTCTGGGGAGCTGGCCCAAGGAATTTCAAGCAGTGGCATCCCCTTTAGTTCCCTTAAATTACTGCAATCTTTAAAGTGTGAGTAGCAGTCTATTGTGCTGGCTAATAACTGTAATAATTCTCAGTACTTTCATATAGCTATTCATCTTCAAAGAGTATATATTATCTAATTGATTTTCTGGTTTTCTTCTAAGACACAGTATTGCAGGCTATGATCATGCAGACCACCCAGGTAATTATAATTTTCTTTGCACTGAAGATTATTCCAAAGACAATTTTTGTTATTTTAGGTGTAGTATTGCAAATGCTAATTTGATCAGATAAAAGTTAACTCTAAAGTGATTAAATAATAGAATTTTTGTTTAAAAACTTCAAGAGTGGCATGCTAGTAAATCCTTATTGAAAAAGGCTTCTTTCATCTAAAACTTGACAGTTAAGTACTGAAAAATGTTGTTAAAGGATTGGTTTTGACACAGCCCAGGCACAGGAGGAATCTAATTTTTATGCTATCAGAAAATTATTAAATTAAATATTCAAAGTTCAGAGCAGTCTTTTGAGAATGTTTTCCACAATGATTTTCAGCAGAGCAGTTAGTAGAAATTGGTCCTTTTCTCTTAAAGGAGGAAGTATAAAAGATGCACTTTGCAACAAATAATTTGGTCAAGATGCATAATACATGAGCCACGCTTCCACTTACCACCATTTTCTCAATTCTTGATTGTTTTTATTACTCTAGTGATTATAGCTTCTTACTTAAGGGACAGAAAGTGGTTAAACTAACAGAGTTAACTATTTTTTCACCCCTCCTCTAAGGTAATAAGAATTAAATAACAAAAGACATTTGAAAAGAGCAACAGAGCAGATTCCTTAAATGTCTTCTGTCTCCTCTCTCAAGAGACAAGCACAACAAGGTGAATCTCATCATTATTTGTCTTTTCAAGGGCAAAGCTGTGATAGACAGGGCTTAATGTGTATCTTGGTGGAATTGAATTTGATCCTCAGGGCTGGGCCGGGAGGCTGTTTTGTTAGATTTGTTAGATTTACTCTATCTCCTGTGTTCTCTCTCTACCACAAACAAAATTACCTCTTGGAGGCCTGCATCAGCCTCAGAATCCTGAGACTATCTCCTTTTCTTGATTTCAGTCACATCTAAATCTGTTTAAACTGTAGACATGATGATTCGTGGAGAGACAGGGATTAAGCAGAAGGGAGATTAACACAGTTGTCTGTCTTCTTTGAAATAATAGACCTGCTGCCAGTAAGGGCATTCTTCAATTTACATAACTTATCTCACAAGGAGGGCTTTACGGTTGTTATTGGGTTGCTTTTTTTTTTTGCTTTCAGCGGTACAAACTCACCTGCTACCTGCACATTTAAAACCTTGACAGTCCATCTCTTCAGTTCCCCTAAGACTGAGGCATGCCACAAGATTTTTTGGTGTTTGAGTAATATGTATTCGAATAGATTATTTAAGAAATATGTATTAAATTCTGCTGGATTAGATATTCAAATATCGTAAAACACCTACATTCCAGTAGAGTCAAAACTTTGTGAACAATTGTTTTGAATTTGAATAATGATCTCTGTTTTTCTTTCGTTTGCTGAAAGAAACTGGCAGATTATTTATTCTTCTAGTTGTCTAGGAAAAAAATGCCATGTAATATCTTCTTTAATATTTATTTAGGTAATTCTTAACAGTAGTAAGTAGAATTCCTTGTTCAGAATTTTTGGCTTGGCCTTTTTGCTGTGGGGAACAAAGGACTGTAGAGAAGAAAGAAGAAAATTTTGTCTAAAAACAGGAATAAGAGTATCTATTTTTCTCACACTTTATACCTTTTATCTTTTTTCAGTTATAAGGGGTAAGGCAGAGAGCCTTTTCTTCTGTATATACAGAACTTTGTAAAAGAAACCTTGGTTTGAATTAAGAACAGAATTACAAGGTAGCACTATGCAAGTTAAGGCAAAGCACAGATTTTAAGCCAGAAAATTGATAAATATACTGTCACAGCCACAGAAGCTGGAAGAGCTGCATATGCAGGAGAAAAAGGGATAATTACATGGAGGAAAAGACAGTAACCTCCTAGGTGGGAAACTTTTTTTTTGGTACTTTATATTTTTATATGAAATCTCACATAAAAGCTGCTTCATGATTGCTGGGTAGTGTGCTGTTCTGTTAGGATGAGGAGGCTTATGTAGTTTTCTCCAGCCTTCCTTCTCTGGGAGTCAAAGCATTTGTGAAAACATCTGTTGCACCAGCACTAGGAAAGTTTTTTGTGTTACTGAAATGCTAAGTGGTTCTTAACACGCTATAGGGTTGGGGTTTTTTTAAAATATGAAAATCTAAAGTAGTATGAACAACTACAAGTGATGACATAAATAAAATGTATGAATGAGTCAATCCATTTCTTAATCTGTTTTGTGGATCAAATTTGCTTCTGAGGTCTGAAGAATTTACTTATTTTTCTTTTTGTTCTTTTTTTCAGATCTTTTACTTCATTATTATCTTTGTCCTCAGCTGTATCTATTAACCATGCCTCAAGAAACAGATTATTTTCCTGAACTTCCTGGCTAAACCAAGCAGCTGTAAAACATTCAGGTTTTTAGTCAAAAACCTTCAGATAGGCATCCAAACTTTGAGGTGCTTATATGACTTGAAATGCATCTTTCAGATTTATCCATTTTTGGCAGAAACTCCAACAGAAGCTGCTTTTCCATCTTTGTGTTAGCTCCATCTTTTAAATAGCTCTTGTGACATGAAATTTTGGTTACTTGACACTTGTAAATATCAGGATTTCTTCGAGGGAATAAAGATGCAGTCTCATCCTCAGGTGTGCATAAATCAAGACATTGAGCTGAAAGAGATAATCCCAGTGATGATAATGTGAGGAGGAGTAGGTAACATTATCGTAACACACACCATTATGCAAGACCCTCGGTGGGCTCCATTTTCTCCAAGACCACACTAAGTTTCTGCAATTGTTTGCTTCGGTTTCACTACCTTCTGATTAAGACCAGAACCATCTATGACTATCATTATTTTTACCTATCATCTAGTGCTGGGCTGCTGGTGGTTGAAAAGACTCAGATGTGAAAAGAAAGGCTATGTCTTACACAGGCTTGGAACAGGTATGGTAGAGACAGATAACCTCACAAGAAAGGACACACAGTGATTAACAGAGGGAGAATACTTGATGAATAGATCCTTGCACTAAACGAGATTTGGGCAGCTGTATGTTTTCCAGTACATTCTATCTGTAGTAATTGTAGTTGTTTCTGTAGGTCAGATCTTATTTTTAATTAATTGAATTGCTGAATTGCTGAATTGGATGTTTTTAAGAAGGACAGTCTTAATTCTACCCTTAAAATCTGTAAAGGTTTACTCCTAACTAAATAAATTGGTCAGGAAGAATAGGGCATCTCTATAAATTATCTTGGCATTCCACTTATGGGAAAAAAATTATCTGGAAATTACCTTTTATTGCCACAGATACAAGAAGAATCAGAAGTGCCAAAGGGATGCTGAGAAAGGCTGCTGTACTGTCCCTGTCTTGTTTAACCCATTAGTTTATTTACTTTCACTCTTGGACTTTTCTGAAAAAAATTGAAAACAACCTCTTGACAAAAAAAGTTCATTATTTCCTTTTAGTGTATGAAATTGTCAGCTGTTGCCACCAAATCTATGATGTAAGAGGAATTAATATTGTTTACTTTCTGAAATGTTTGTTTTATTTTGTGCAGGTTAAGAAATATACAGAATTTTGTTTATGCTTGCAATACCTAATCCAAAATGGAGACAGAAAAACATCTCCTCTAAACTCATTCTGCAAATTGCATTGCTCACAGTATTCTCTGTGGGAATAAAAAAATTGCATGAATGCCCAGCATGAAGAGGCACTGGGATTAAACACTAAACAAGTCACCTTATTGTGATTTCATATCAATGGGTTAAACATGATAAAGAGTTTATGTATTCACATCAATTTAAGTTGCTGGGTGTATCAGTGGAATGAATACATTTACTGTCGTTTGTTTGGCTCATCAGTAAATCTAGTACAAAATCTGATGCTATACCAGTTGGATTTATATTGCTGCAACAGATAGAGATTATTACTGATGCCAAGAAGACTGATTTTCTGCTGATTTGATTAGGACAGTAACTGTGAAAAGCTACATACTAATATATTAGAACACTGCAGTCCCCTAGAAGGCTGCAGAAGGGAATTTTGTATTGGATTTGGAAAAAAAAAAATCTGTTATTTCTGTATCCTACTGCATCCGCTAGAAAATTCATACAAATTCTTTAATCAGCCTGTTCATGTGTGCTAGGAAATGGGCTTTCCATATTAACCAGGGAAATGTCAACTCAAGGCTATGGGGGCTGGTGCTAATAAGGTTAATGAATAGCTGGCCTGAAAAGCAACAGATGGGCCTAACGGAGCGGGAGCCTTAATGGCATTTGTAATGCCTAGGGTCAACTGCAGTTTATCTTCATTTTTTTCTCATTTAAAATATTCCAACAGAATAATAAAATAAGTTTAAATTTTCCCCACAGGGAGATGAAATTTATGCAGCACTGTTTATTGAATATCAATGTGTTTGGTTATAAACAGAGGACTGCTACACCACTGCTAGAACTGTAGCTGTTTTATATTTGCATTTGCAGAGGAATTTTTCATTTAGCTCGTTTAAAATAGTACTCTCTTTTTATCAATTACTGCTGCAGAACTGTTCGGATTTTTTAAAATTTTGTTTTGTTTTGTTGTTTTGTTTTGTTTGTTTTCTGAAGGCAGCTAACACAGAAGGTCAATTTCTTGCTGTATATTGCAGCTAGATACATGACCATTATGCTGCATTTGCATAGAGGAATTGTAAGGGTAGAGTTTCAATGCCCATGTTGTGGTCTCCATCTCTCTCCTAAGATGACAGAATTCATGTTCATTATAATAGAATGTCTTATGATACGATAGGGTAGAGATGAAAAAATATATGGTAGAAATCTTAAAAATTTTTAGATAAAGAAGAAAATGTTTCTGATCAAAATGTAGTTGAATCTAAAATAACTTCTGTGACCTTGTTGTCCTTCATCTCAGATACACTGGTCTTTAATCAGAAGAAATAATCTGCACAAGAGGCAATTGATATAGTCCTCTCTATTCTAAATACATGCTCAGGGTGATGTTAAACTATCGTTACAGCACATCTGAATTCGGTCTACAAGATTTGAGCTCTAGTATCAGCTAAGGCAGTGAAACATAGTGTTGAAGGAGGTTTTAAGACTTGTTCTAACAAACAATTTTTTGAATCAGCATTGCTCCCGAGGAAAAAGAAAACGCTGGTTACTTATTTAGCTTATGCCTCCCTCAAATAGCTTCAAGTATGGATCCACAGTAGTTTTATTTATGAAACTCACTTTCATACTTTGTAAATGCATGGAAATAGTTAGGAACATATTTAAGTTTGGGGTAAGACTTTTTAATGCACTTAATCCTGAGCTGATGCTGCCAAGTTTTCCGTATCAAGCACTTGTGATCACCTCTCTTCTGCCTCTTTAGCTCTCCCTTCAAGTCAGTGTTAAAACTTCCTTTGACTTTAATGGGGGCAGAGTTAGGCCAATACTGTAGGCTTTTGAAAATCTCACTTTATGTGGATTTAAAAAATATTATTGGATTACTCATAATGAAAACCCTAGATTTAACTGTAAGTTTGGGCAGTTCAATGACTTCAAAGTATCTGATGAAATTTTAGATGTTTAGATGTCAGAAAATTAGGTGTCCAAGTCAAGGCCAGCCAGCATGCTATTCAAGAAAAATCTTCATACTGAAGTTGTGTAGCAAAGAACAGAAGACACAATTAATTATTTAAGAGGTAATAATTGAATTAATTTTCCTACTCATTGTAAGAAGGATTTCTGTTATGATAGTCTTGACATTTTGAGATGCAGGAATCTGCTTCATAATATTGTCAATTTAAATAGACACAAATGATCAAAAATTTCAGACGTTGGTTGAATTAACAAATAACTTTGTGCATTTTGCTTAAAGAATATCATATTCCACATACATTATAGAATGTTTCAAAGCTGGTGTCCTGGAAGAGAGAATAACGTATATCTGAACAATTTACTAATTGTACTACTATTTCTTAAAATTTGGCAAAGGTAAGAAAAATATTACTGAATAAGTTATGTAATGAATTTCATAGAATTTTTCAAGTATTATTTAATCTGATTTTCTCACAAATAACTATGGTCTGGAGTAAACCTTACCACATAATTTCTAGACCAGAAACATTCTAATTTTATTATAGAATGACCTAAATCTGCTATCAGTTTGCGATAGGCCTGTACTGCTTACTGGTCTGGTACTGTACAGTTGCAACTAATTGCAGGTTCTGTAGGCACAGCATAGAGGAGTGGAATCTACTCACTTTCCCCCTGAGCACCCGAGAACTTTTGTGCTTGTTGAACAGGTGTATTTTATATTCTTTCACTTTTACTACTAACCAGTGACAACAAGTCTGTTCCAAGTCTGGTTTAAGAAAAAGCAGTTCCACTTGAATTCTGAAAAATACCATTGCTTTGTTCCCTGATGTATCTTAAGAATTATTTATCTTAAGAATTATTTAAGATGTATCTTAAGTTTTATTTAATTGTACAGATGACATCTACTTTTTCTATCTTGAGAGTATTGCCTGTCCTCTGACTCATGTGAACATTTCCTTTATTTGAATTATTTTGGGTCTGCACACAGCAGTTTAATTCATTTATCCTGATCTAGGGCAAATTTGGGAGAAAACCTCCTAAGGGCCCCCCCTTCCCCTTCCCCAGCTGGTTTGGGAAAGACTTCCTCAGAGAGAGAAGTGGAAAGAAACCTGTTTATTTTAACAGAGCCCTCCCCAGCACAATAAATTGAACAATACCAGATGACAGAAACTTGGTGCTGTTCTGAAGAGATGACAGATTAGAAAAGGAGTCTGTCCTGTAGGTGCTTGCGCTGTTCTCAGTCCCTCTGGTGCTGGGAAAAGTTGCTGCACAGGGTAGATCTTGAGATCTTGGTGGGTCCAAGGTGCAAGCCCCCAGCACCTCCCCAGGCCCTCAGTCCAGAGAGATTTGAACAGTTCCAAGGAAAGGCAAAGGAAAAAAAAAGGAAAAAAAAAAGAAAAAAACCCGAAGCCTCTCCACCTCAGCTAGCTAAACTAACTAACTAAGAAGCAAGAAAAGAAAAAAAAACACCTCCTGTCCCGCCATCTGTGTGTTGCAGAGCCCGACACTCAAGGCCAGCCTGTGGAGGAAGGTTTCTGAAAACAAACTGCGCGCTTCTCCCTCCCCTTTGCTCTCAGACCCAGCTGATGGCTGGGGATACAGACATCATAATGTCACCCTAGGACATCATAGAAGGAAGAAGAAACTAAAACTTTCATGTTAAATTGAAAGTCAGGTAGAACATATCAGTCTTGTACTTCTGAAGTTCTAATTGCATTCAACATGAGTTTTGGGAATTTTATAGGATAGCTTTTTATTTATCCTGCCTGCTGACTTTTCAGGAGAAGAAAACATCTGTAAACATTTTTTACAGATGGTGATTTTTCAAATACTAACTTAAAAATGTTGTGCTCATTGAGCTATACCTTATTTCATTATTTTAGATGGCACAGCCTATATTTGTATGCCTGTTCTGTGGTAAGTTTCAGAGACGATTTCAAACTTCCAACTCCAGAAAATCAATTGATGAGAAGAAAAGATAACCAATTTGCTGAAAAAGAATGTAACCAATTGCTATCTAGTAAATAGTTATAACATTTTTAAAAGATAAGCTTTCCTTTTTTCCTTCCCACCTCCACCCTCATAGCTTTATGATTACCTAGAACTCTGCATGCCTTAATTTAATGTATAAACGAAGTGTTTAGTCTTCTGTACACGTTTTTCTAGTTCAAATCTGGAAATTGTTTAGCATTAGAAAATAAAATGTTGCCGATGGAAAAATATAATGCTAATGAAATCTGATAGATGGCACTGTTGGATTGTTGATAAACCATGAGCCTGACTCCTATGTTACTAGTATTCAGAAGGATGTTTTGCTTATTAAAGAAGTGTTGCTTTAGAAAGCTTGGTAGAAACACATTTATTTCAGCCTGTATTTTCTCGGTAGTGGGACTCAGTGTACTAGTCTGGTTGTTGGTCTGTAATTCTCGCATTTTTATTTGTTCCAGGGCATGTCTATATCCCATTAAGGCCTTCTATGCTTGTACCAAGGTGTGTGAGTGTTTCTTACCTCACACAGCTTCTGGTTCGATCAGAGATTTTGGAAAAAAAAACTTTGATTCTTTCTTCTTTTGTTATAAGTCAGAGCATTAAACATTGCATTACACATTCCTTTCATATTCCATTTATCTTTTTCTTTGAGGTATTAAGAATGACAGCCACCTCCTGTGGGATTGCCAGTACTTACAGAAGAATTGACTATGATTATCTGAAGCAAATTAAAGGCTAACTTGTCTAGCTTTTGCACTAACTTAAGATCAGACAAATGCAAAAGCACTATTGGAACTAGCCCAGGTAAATCCATTTGATTTCATTTGAACTAAAACCTAATGCAGTTTTTGCAGGAATATTAGAATGAGAATTTTCTTGATGTATTATCGGACATGCAACTTGGACTATAACCAAAAAAATTATGCCGAACAATGAGCAGCAATGCCATGATTCATCTATCCTTAAATATATAGCAATGCTGTTGAGTGAAAGCTACATTAAAGAGTTATTTTATGCACGAGAGGGATTCTGTTATTGAAAAATCTTCATACTAGTTGTGAATTCAATGATTGTTATGGCAGAAACTAAAGCTAGACAGGGACTTGTTGAACATCTGTTTTGCAATATCCATTCTGTTTGTGCTGTGTCATTTATTCCCACTCTTCTTAGCACTGCAGTGAATAAAATTCCACAATAAACTTTAGCATTAATAAATAGTTGCTCAATTTTTTCTGTTTTAAAATTGAATACAATTTTGCAGTTTCTGTGATTTCAAGTAATAGTTAATATACCTAAAATATGCACTCATCCATCTTAGAATATCTAAGCAGGTAGATCTAAGCATTCATCCTTACACTGAAGGATGTAATGGATTTAGGAAAGTCATATGTGCTATAACTGCATAACTTGAAATGTATCATGCACTACTAAAATTTTCCCTTATGATAATGAAAAAATGAATGTGACAACAACATTAGTGATTATCTTCTTTCAGGTCTGAGGTATATGGGAAATATGGGGACAGCTCTTCCCTATTGTAAAGAAAAATTGAAATAAAAGTGTCAAACAGAAACTCTCCCTGCAAATTTTCTCCTGGAATGCTTTTCTCTTTTTCATTTCTTCAAAAAGCAAAAGGTTTGTTCTGCTGGAAAACAATTACAGGGACTGTAAGGACTCGGAATTTGAAAGCTGTTGGGAAGCCCAGGTAGGTCTGTGGTGGTCCTTTGCCTGCACATTTTTTCTGTGTACTGAGCACTTTCTGTTGTCTGTCAGCAGAACATCAGCCAGATTGTTCTTGCTTGGTAGCAAGGCCTTGAGTCTTAAATGGTTTTGTAAGTCCATGAAGATGTAAACGGGAAGCGAGCACTATTGTTTTCTGGTGAGATAGGAGATGTGATGCTACAAATCTTGTTTTAAGTTGAGGCTGCCTCCTGGCCTGCTTGTTTGGCCTTTGGTCGCATGCACATTTTTGGGTATATGCAGTTCCCTTTGTGAGAGCTGGAGGATTAAGATATACAACAATTTCTTCCAAGTTTTTCCATTTCTTGTCTGTACATCCCTTTATACAGAGTTCTTAGGGGAATGAACTAATACTCAGTTATTTTAATAGATATTAGAGATTAAAAAAAAGATGATAGTCAAGTACGGGAATAAATCGTGAGGACTATAAATACATCAGAGTGAAGTACAATTTATTTGCTTTGAGTCAAGTCACCTAGAGAGAAGTAAATTTTATTTCAGCTGGAAGTATTTCTGCAGAAATATAATATGCCTATTATTTATGTCTTACAAGCATTTATGATTTCATGGCTGCACCAAGTTATCAGGCTTTTCCAAGAGTACAAAGGACTGCACCTAATTCAGTGATTCTATTCCAAGAAAATGCTCTAACGGTACCACACAATATATCAAAAATCTGTTTATATTGGAAGGTTTGAACTTTTGATGAAATGAAAAACAGTTTTGCTGATGAACTTTGCTCCTTTTATTTCAGGGGATATTTTTTATTCAAAAATTAGTGTTTAATAGAATAAAAATGGATTATTCAGGGAACATCCACTGCATGTGGTAAAACCCCTTAATATAACTTTTTGGTAGATCAGATTTTTTCTAAAAAAAAACCCTGGGAAAAAAAAAAAAAAGCAATATATAACTGATTTGTTTGGTGTTTTGAACAAGTAGTCTGAGAAATGCCAGATTGTGTCTATTCTTCAACTGTGTAATTAAATTCCAAAAATGGACTCTAGGAGACAAAGATTTTAACCTCCACAAGTGCATGTAACAGATACCTCTCACCTGAATGTATTCTAGATGACCAATTGCACCATTTGAAAGGCACTGATGTCTCAGCTGCTTCCATAGCCAGATGCTTAATGTTCAGGAAAAAAAAAAGTAGTAGTAGATTTTTAAAGAAAATCTACTCATTTAGGTGGAATAAAACAGGTTCTAGGAGTAATTGGGGACTACTTCACTGCCTGTAAGTATTCATCAAGGCAATCTTTTTGCCTAATGATCCAGCTATGGTTGTAAATTATAGCACCATTGTAGTTTCAGCTTGCTTTTGTTTCAGCAAAAAAAGAAAAGGATACCTTAGTTAGAAAATTATCTGGTATTTAAAATTATGTTTTAGTAATTTTAAAGATTTGAATTATATTTACTTTCCATTGATATCTCTACTTGTCATCTCAAAAGCATTTTGTCTTTTCTTTGTAAGCAGATGAAGCTTGAGATGTCTTTGTCCTGTACTTTAAAAAAGGGAAGATGAGCTTTCCAGTACCTTATGTCAGAGACTCAGATGATTTACAAAAGATTGCATATAAGAAATTCTGCTTAGAACTTTGTTGAAATAGTCATACAAAAGCTTTGTTTACATAAAGAAAATGGGAAACTTCATATCAACATAATAACTGTGTCCCACTCCATTTGAATGAATAGGGTAGAGATGACAAATATATGGTAGAAATCATGAACATTTCTAGATGAATTTATTGAAAAAAGATATTTTTGTCAAAAATGAAGAGAAAAGCCTCAAAAATGGTAAAGTTTGATGGTGCCAGGAAAATCTTTGCTCAGGTGAGGACATACAAAGCTGTAAAGCACCTCAGTAAGAAACACAGTGGAACTGTTACAATCACAAATCAGAATTAGGTACAAAGAAATACATTTTCATGATTTGAGCCTTCTACAAAACATAATTAGTCTTTTTACTTACTGAAGGAAAATACTGAGGGTTGGATGTGAGACAGCTTCTTACAAAACTCAAGATTTTAGGAGGATGAGTATCCAAAAATTAATATACACCTGATTTAGAGATTATCTTCCCCTTGAAAAAGATGAAATTCAAGTACAAATTCTTGCTATTTCAAAAATTTTAAGCCATTTGAATGAATCTAAAAAGTACATCTACTGATTACTTATCTAAGAAGTAATAGAAATAATTTTCCAGTGCTAAACTGTATTCTGAAAAATTATCAGCATTACAGACTAAAATATTACCACTTCAGTTCATTTTTTTCTCTTAGGAATGTACTCAAGAATGTATGAAAATATTTTAAAAATTGCTTTGGTTAATCCATTTTCATTTACTAACTCATCATTTTTAGAAAAATGTGTATGGAAAACCTTTGCAGCAGACATATGTTTCCAAAGGTTGAAGCTTGAAATAAACCCCTGTTATTCAGACTAAATTGAATCAGACTTAGCATCACACTTCCTATATATTTCTAGATTTTTTTCTTTCTACCTTAGTGTCCACTTTCCCACTGAAGATCCAGGGGATGCAACCTCTTCTAGAAATAAGAAGTAGATTTATATATTATAAGCTGCTTTGGGGTTGAATGATTAGCATTAAGATTACTCGGATATTTAGTCTAACCTTGTCACGTGCTGCAGTTAATTTTAGAAAAATTATTTAGATATGGATTAGAAGATTTCTGCTTGTGATGATTGTTTGAAACATAGAAAAAGCTGCTGAAAAGTTCCCTGTTAATATTTTTTTAGAAGGAATAAATAGCCTTTGTGTAAATATTTCTCATTTTCTCAATTGCTTACTTTATACTTTTATACATTTATACTTAGTGATTCTATTTTAAAATATGATTATTAATAATTAATGGTTTTGGCCTTTATTCAGGCCTAATAAAACCACTGGGTTATTAAAAATTGTTTTTATTAGAACTCTTAGAAAAAAGATACCATATAAAAACATAAATAATCTTTAAGAATTGGTGATTTTTTTTTCTTTGAAAAAGGAAAAGATATAAAATATATAAAAATATATTTCAAGATTTTTTCAATGAAAAGATGTCATCTCATTGTAATTAACCTCACAATGTGTCTTTTTCAATAAATAGTTATGCTTCAATTTCTATTATAAGGACAAATCTATTGTATAATGCTTCATCTCAGGATTCAGAACTGAGAAGGATATATCACAGTTGTTAAATAATAAGGTGTGGTCCAAAAAAGAGAAACTCGTACATGACTAAATATTTGACAAAATATTTGACACACTTTTGTTTGTTTGGTTGGTTGGGTGTTTTTGTGGGTTTTTTTTTTTTTTCCTTCCCTCATTTTATAACTCTTTTGAAGCTAAGGGAATATTGGGAATATTCTGTAGGAGAAAATGGCTGCGCAACAGTCCAGGCTCCCATCGCTCCCATCACTCCCATCATCCATTTGTGAATCATTTCTGATCCTTTCTTTGCAATAAAACATTTAGTCACATTTTTCCCAAAAGTTTACTAAGACAGGTTTGATTGTGGTGTAAATGGTGACACTATTGAGTGTCAAATAATCACTCTGACTTCTGTGAAACCTGAAAGGCAGTCATTTCTCATAGGAAGGCTTATTGATGCCTTCTCTTTTCTGCATCCAGAAAAAGTGCCAATTATTCCCACTTGCACACACACATGTATACACTTATGCTACACCTCCTTTTGGAATTGAATTAAATTAAATTAAATTTTAAAAGATTTAACTAAAAAATTAATGTAATAGTCTGGCATGGAATCAAAATAAAAGTGTGAGTACTAGGATGGAATGAATAGACCTGTCTGGTGAAAGTGAAGGAGGTAACATTAGTGTGGGAGACACTTTGGGCTGAAAGAGGCTGAAGAAAAGTGACCCTAGCCTGGGAATTGTGAAAGACCTATAGGAAAAAACAGGTCAGGGATAAGATTTCAAGATTGGAAGGAATAGTACCTTTGGGAGCAAGAAACTGAATCCTAGACTGGCTTGACTTGTAAATGAGCTACAATCCCACCCTGGGTTAGGGCTGGTGTTAGAGTAGGTTGTTCAGAACTTCCTTGGTCTTGAGACATTGAATCTGAGCACTTCTCACCTGGATGTGTTGTGAGGTAAAGATGAGAAGCCTCTTCTTCCCTGCAAAGGACTGTAATTCCTTCCTTACTCTTCAGCTCCCCAACATGTATGAGCACTTAGCCCTGCTTTTCTTCTAGCCTTGTGTGGTTTCTTTTGCTAGAATAAAAAAATACCTTTAGTTAGAATCTTTTAGTTAGAAGTTTTGAAACATTAAAAAATACCAAAATAACCCCCAAACGAAAATTATGCACTAAACTTTGCCAGTAAAATGTCTCAACCTTCTAGAAGACACATATCAAATCTCCTAAAGGGAATTGTATCAAAATAAGAGGTCTGACTTCCATGGTTTTGAAACTGCAAGAATAGAGGTGATGACGAGAAGTTGTAATAGCTGTCAGGAGACTAAACTACACTAAAGACCCCTGGATTCTATGAAATAACAACAGACACTGAAAGAGTCATGGCAAAGCTGACAGATACACAATGCAAGCAATTTACTGATTATCTGGGGAAGATAACAAAACACCTGCTTCTTACTAAGGTCCACTAGCTATCATCATTAGAGAAAAAAAATATCAAAATATTCTCCTCATCTACTTCTAGGTATTTTATTTTATGATACATTTCCCCATAATTTTCACAGAGATATATCTAAAAGCAATTGTATTCATGCCTTTTTGCATACAGAATGACATAAATGAAGATTACTTCAAATTGCTATTCTGAGAAAAGGAGGCCTTTAAAAATCTTTTTTGAATAAGCTCCTCTATATAGAACGATTTTAAGTCTCTGATGTGCCCCTTTTGGAGATAGCATGGTACATTTATCATAACTTACATGAAGAGTGTGATTATGGATATTTCTTTTAATGAGCAAAATTAGAAGAGAACAAAAAAAGGGCTTAAGAACATTCACAGGTTAGATTTTTGTACCCACATTTATTTCAAGTCACTCCTTTGTCCATGAATCTGAGTGCTGCTGGAATTCTTTTAGAACTTTGGTCTGTACCTCACATTTGAATGAAGGTATCAGCATCTGGACAATGTTCAATGAGTGTGGAAACATTTTACTTTAGTATGTTTAAAGCAGAACAGTATAGGGAAAACACCTCAAAATTTGCTTGCATGAGTAGAAACTGAAAATGCTTTTTGACCTTGAATACTACTGGTTTTTATATAAGTCATTCTTAGGAATCTGTCTAGCCCAACCTCATAAAGTTGGTTTTCTATTCTGATTTCTTGATCCTTTTTTTTTTTAAACCTGATTGTTAAAACATATGAATTGGGTGGTCTCTGATATCTCTTTCTATTCTAACTGAGTGTCCTGAAAGCCAGCCAGATAGAGGTGTTTTAGAGACAGTGGGTTACATTCAACAGTTTGGGGGAAAAAAGGTATCTTGTGTTTGAGTGTATCTGTGACAGCATGTGTCAGTCAATTTTGAGTCTTCTTCTGGAAGCCATTGAGTTATTGTGAGCTAGCTGCTGCACCCAAAAGGGACCATCAAATATTAACTAAGGAAATCACAGGGTATGAGATTGGATTAAATATTTCCTTAAGAATTTATTTTTTTCTTTATTCTATAAAATCCCTTTTTAAAGCGTGGTCATCAAAGTCTTTCATCAAAAAGATAAAACTTTTTTTATTAGTATTGGTCATTCAAATATGGTTGTAAATATGAACTCATTTATGCACTAAATTTTAGCTGTGCTCTTGAACTGTAGTTTGTATACATGAAATTAGAAATCACACTGATTTTAAGAATGAAAAATTATCACTGAACTAGTGAACTGCAGAATCAGAGTTGTACTAACAGCATTCTTAGCTTTTATGATGTGAGCAATATGACAAAACCAAGGGCCTCTAGCTGGTAATTTTCTATAGGGGAGAGCATTGGTGTCACTGCCCAGGCACTCGCAGTGGGAGCTGTGGGACAGCCTGTGTGAGGAGAGGATGGGGTTGCTCTGACAGGATTTGAGCCAGCCCCAGAACAGACCTGCCACTGGCCAAAGCTGGGCCCATCAGCAGTGCTGGTGGTGCCTCTGTGATAATATGGTTAAGAAAGGGTAAAACCAGCTGTGTGTCAGCTCTGAAAGAGGAGTGAGAAAATGTCATACAGCCATCAACATATCACGGTCAGAGAAGGAAGAGGAGGAGGAGGAGCTTGAGGCTTTGGAGCAGAGATTTCCCTGCAGCCCATGGAGAGATGCCTGCGGTGCAGGTTTATCCTGAAGAACTGTAGCTCATGGCTGGACCACACTGGAGTAGGGGAAAAGTGTGAGATGGAAGAGACAGCAAATAGGAGCTTTAAGGACTGCCCCATTCCCTGTCCCCCTGTGTCACCATAGGACACGAAATAGATTGGCTCCATATAGTTGCCAGAAGAGAAGGAAGGCTTTGTTTACAATTCCAACATACTGTGCTAAAAAGATCTATTATTGGTCCATGAGACTGACACTTCTCTCCATTGGATAAATAGGAAACAACACCTGGGGACAGTTATGGGAAAATGAATACTGTTTGCTTAACCTCTTTTGAGAAACAGAGAGAGATGTTTTGAAAAGAAAAGGAAACTGTTGACAGCTTTCCCTTGGGAAAGAGCTAGCAATGATTAGCAAGCTAAAAATCCTCCTGGGCTCAGAAATATTGAGCCCACACCCCTGCACCACTCAGGATGGGAAGATGTTGAAGAATAAGGAGTGGAGGTGTGAAGCAAGGTGGGAAAAAGGTGTTGGTTTAATTTTTATTTTTGTTTCTTGCTACATGAATATGTTTTGATTGGCAACAAATTAATTTTCCCCTAGTATTTATCCTAGTTTTAATCCTTGAGCTTTTTCATCATATTTTCTCCCCTGTGCTCTTGGTGAAGAAGGGTGAAGGTGCATCTGGGTGGGCAGCTGACAGGTACTGGTCATGGTCAACCTACTGCAGGAAGCAATGTTTTCAAGTTTTTCTTCTAATGTTTCTATAATTGTTGTGGTTTAACCTTGATTTATTGTGCCTAATTCTTAAATTCAGCCAATAGCCTGGGGCAGTCTTCCCACATTTGGAACACACAGGTTAAAAATTACATTTATAGTCAGAGTTACAGAGCAGGTCTCTTTCTCTAGGCAGTGTTCAAAGTGCCTTAACATCTACCTGTCATTATCTCTAGGCCTCACTGACTGCTTCCTTGATTGTCATGGAAATTTTAGATGCATCAAGAATAGAAAATTAGTGTTAATTTACAATGAAAATTTAATATAGTTCTAGCTGCAGCTGCAAGCAGAATCCCTTATAGTGGTTGACTCTGCAGCTGGATTTCACATGCCCTGTCTAGGAGAGTTCTTACAGAGTTGCAATTGATTTCTTTAAAGATGATCGTGGGTTTTGGCACACAGTTATGGAAAATGAAAACTGGCTTTTTGGTGTCAATGTGGTTATGACTAAATAGCTACTGTTGAATGCTTCTATATGCTGGCACAAAGTACTTGGTGTAGTGCTACTGTGCTTGATTCTGTTTTATCCCTGCCTCGGCAGTGCCCCCATTCTATCAAAACAGGTGTATATTGCACATTACAAAATGCAGTTTCTAAAATTGACTTCAGTGAAAAGATTGCCTCAGATAATGTGGTCCTTACTTTCACAGGCATTAAATGCCTCCCCAGCACAGGTGTTACCTCATTTGTAGTATGGTATCTCTATTATTCATATTACAGTAGTGCCCAAGAGCCAACAGAGAAGAGTTTTCTTTGTTCTAGATGTGATATATAGAATAACAGACACTGACTTGAGGAGCTTACAGCAGGGCTTGCAGAGGCCTTAGATACCATATAAGAGGTGACAAACTGTCCCAATCTGAGATTCACTAGGAGTCAACCCAGTGATATGTGCTGTCCTTCACAATAAGCTGCCTCTCTTGCTGCACCTGACACTGCTGTGAATATTCAGTCCAATTCCACAGCCAAGGGCAGGAAAAGATGTAGCACACACACCTTGGTGGCATTAACAGATTTTCTGTTCTGTGGTCTTTATTGCTTTTTCACTCTATTTTAAAATAGAAACAAATACATATACATAGGTAGACACTTTAAACTGAGAATATTTTTAAAGGAATTTCTTCCTGTTTTCTGTGATCAACAGGAGTTCTGACATTCACTGAGTAATACCTGAGCAATACAAAGTCCACAATTATGTATTTCTGAAATCCTGGACTTAAAAATAATACACTTTAATACTGAAATATTTTTCTTTGCCTTTCTAAGTAATAACAAGAACAGTTATTAATATTCTGGAAAAGCGCCACTGTTCAAATTTGGACAAATACATAAACAGGATTTAAAAGGTGAGAATTATTTATGTCAATAAAGAAATTCTTCATCAGTGTTACCTGACTATAAATCTGGGTAATCATTTTCAAAAGTACTTTTCAGATAAACTACCTAAATTTAAGGTTGTATTATTTTCTGTCATACTGGAAATACAGAAGAGGTAATTCACAATTTTTCCCAACTTAAATGATTATTTAATGGAGAATGCACAAGATTGAAAGCTTTTTTCCACATTCTTCTGGGCATATTGATAAGTCATGCAAGTAGTTTTATATCCTGTGATTTTCTGCAGTGCATGTTGACTCACCTTCAGTTTACTTTTTTTATGGTGATTAAAAAGTACAGTTTTCTTCATGGTTAAGTATTTCTTTCTCCTTCCACATAAGGTTTCTGGAAGTAATGGTTTTATCTAAGAATGATTTTCTCAAATTTTCCTATTCATACTAGCAAGCAGAATAACAAGAATAACAGGATCTTTTACAATAGCTGCCATAAAAACTGCTAGCTGTTAAATTAATCAAGGAGAAGATAGAGAACAGTTCTAAACTAAAAATGGTTCAAGTGTATGGAAAATTTGAGGTATATTTTTTATCAATTGTCTTTGAAAATGAAGGGTAGGGGGAAATATACAAAATTTCTGTGAAGTAGATATCTGAAATATTAAATTTTTTTAGTTTGGTTTTGTTGTAGTTTTGTTTGTGGTGGGTTTTTTGTTGTTGTTTTTTGTTTGTTTGTTTGTTTGTTTTTTCCCCAAATAATAATCTGTAGTTTTACTCAGGTTTTTTTGAGAAAAATATTTGGCTGATTTATGATTCTTCACTTAAGAGTTAAATATTTTGTGAACATCTGATAATTCTGTTGATAAGCAATACAAACCTCAAAGTAGTGACAGTTATCAATACCCCAACATGTTTAAATTAAACTGTTCAAAGGATTTTTCTGCTCTTGATGTCTGTCTTGAACATGAGAGTAAGGGAACTCTCATTCCCTCCTTTCTTTTTAGCTCCAGGTTGGTTGAACTCTTTCTGGGTAAGAGGGGCAAATATTTTATGATAAATCAGACATAAATGTTAGATGATGTGTTTGTGTCCTGTAACCCTTCTCTATCAAGTCGTTGTTTTCTATAAGATTAAGTGAGGATTCGTATGTCTCTACTTTCTTATCTGGTGATCCACTGATATTGGTTAGAGAACATTATTTTATCTTTTCCATCACATTACGTGTTGTTGAACAGTGATATGTTTTGTAAGCCATGGATTGTATTTGAATCAAGATGCACAGCACATTTCATATTTCCATGAGATATAAAACAAAGCCCTGGGAGATAATATTTTATATAAAGTCTGTCTGGTGAAACAAAGTTTCTGTCTATTAATTAAATGCTTTGAGTAAGAGTATCTGGATTTTGCAGGCAATAATAGTAACCTGTTAGGTCAAGCGATGTTACAGTAACAACAAAATTCTTATTTTTTATGGAGGTATTTAAACATATTTAGTAAAAGGAAATTAAGCAACTCAGTATCATTATAACATCCATATAAATACTTCTTATTCATTTTGGAAGGTTTTATTTTCTCTTTATTTAGTTTTTTGCAGTGGGATGCTGGAGGTAAGGAACTAACTCAGGCAATGCATAGTATGCGGTGTGCAAGAGCCTTGTAGGGAGAACTGAGTACAGAACCTCACTGACCTTACCGGGCATTTTGTCAGAGTTTCCCAGTGTGTTGGTTTTAAGAAGTACAACCCCCAAATTTCTAGTTTGTTCGAGCTATATTATTGGGTTTTTTTTTTCTGAGGTCAGGTGAAATTCTTAATTTAACAATGAGGTTAAAGAGCCATGAGCTCTTCAAAGAACTATTGTAATAATACTGACAGGGAGGGTAAACTACTCTTCAGATAAGCTATCATCTGTGATGGGCAGTATTTGCTTCAGCTCAGAAAGTTAGGACAAAGAAGAATTCTAGAAAATGGAACAAAATCAGGCTTATACCCATTTCTTTAATAAAGTATCATCTTTTACTCCTTAAGGAGACTGTCTTGTTGTGATTTTCTACTAAAAGAAGTTGAGAAGATCCAGTGTAAATGGCACTCAACATGGTTTCTCTAACTTCCTAATATACAGGGAATCCCCACTCAGTTTCAGAACACATATTTGAAATACTAAAGTAGTGGTAGACTGCCTGAGTTACTGTACCAAAGGAAAAAAAAAAAGAAAAGTATTTTGTGTAAGTATACAGCATACATTTGACAGTTGGCAGAGCAGAGTTCCTATAATTCATCTTTTGCCTGTGTTCAGGCTGATTTGAATGCACTTGCCCATAGCTCTCCTGATAGTGTATGAAAGTATAAAGAATTCCTGGTTTTGTTTTCCTTTCTGGGGAGAATAGAAAAATCACAGATTTTGTTCCAGTATAATGTTGGATCATATTTTTCCTTTGTAAACACTTAATCAGATCAAGGGTGTAGCAACATAAACAAATTACAGATTCTTTTCAAAAGTTCAAAGCTTCAGATAATTGACTTTTCTAATAGGCTAAAGCTGTACTTCATAAAAGGTTTTAAGTACATGAGAACTCTCAACTAAGTCAGAGAGTTTATATATACAGCTGCAACTGCATCTTGTTAATAATTTTAACCATGTAGAGCTTCAGTTGGAATCCAGTGGTAAAAAGAAGATGCATAATCATAATTTAAATACATCAGCCTTCCAAATTTGCAGCCAAACACCTAATAAAATCTTATTCCCACAATGTACATTAGGATAATTCTAGCAGAGCCTAATAAGAAGGAATGTCTGAGGTAAGTATTATTACCCCATGGGGCGAGAAGCTACAAATCACTGCTTTATACAAGAGCAGTATGTCTCTACTCAATGTCACTGCAAGGTTTCCAACCAGGAGAAATTAAGATATATTAGTTCTCGTATGAACAAGATATTGTTTAATCAGACAGTTCCAGCTTCTGCTGGATATTTGTGCTGCACTGCATGTGTTTTTTTTTCTGCATAGTACAAGTCCCAAGCTAGCCTGCTGCATAGGGCACAGCAGAATACCTGAATCATCTTGTGTTTGTGTGTACCTACAACTTCCCCTGCATTCCCAGGAGTGTTTGTGGCATGGATGTTTGTTGATGCATTCTGTCTGGAGCACACTAATTTGAGACAAGTTTGGAAATGAAGGGTTTAATCTTCTCATTTAGCTGTTGTTAATTTCCTTCCCCCCTCGCCCCCCCCCCCAAATGGCTACAGTATAAAGATATATTCCATAAGTGAAGGGATTATTGTTATTCAGAAGGTCATGAATTAGACAAGCTGGAGAGTTATTAGGAGCAGGATGATTTCACTTGGGAAAGCCTGAAGCTGCTGTCTGACTTTTGTTGTTACACTTTTTCTAAAGGAAAACCCAAGGACTTTCAGAGAAAAAAAGAGGTGATTAAGTGTTGAGTTTTGGATTGGATGGAAGACAAAGGATGTGTATGCAACCTACTGAAGCTACAGTGTAAATAAACATTGTTGCTTTAGGACATGGGGACTGATGGATAGAAATACAAGAGTACTGTGGAAAATAGAACAGTACTCTTACAGAATATGATACTGAAGATTGGGAGCCTTAGAAATGGCTTAGTTAAGAGGCTGTCGAACTGTGGCTTTAATCTTGTCTAAGAATACTAAAAATATGCATCCAGTCAATGTAGTCTTAAATTTGCTATTAACAGTTTAATATCTGATAGTCCTTGGTTTGGGAACTATATTTTTGGGGCTGGCTAGCTCTGCATAATGTGTGCATTACCTTTTATTAATTGCAGTCCTTCCAGAAATGGGGAAAAAAGAAGTAGCAAAAAGATAAGCTATTTAGGAAGAGCACCAGCCTCACCACTTCCTCTGATCTGTTCTCCATGTAGGCATTTTGGCACCCAGACCTGTCATGTTGCAGATGGAAGAGAATACATCCCTTACTATTGCTTACCTGTATTTGTTTTTGGATTTGCTGCTCAGGACATTCTGTACCTTTCCAAATCTTCTCATGCTGTCTGTTTTCAAAACCTCCTCTGGTTTTGAAACCTCTATAATCCAGAAATTTAATACATTTTGAAAAGTAATATGACTTTCATTCTTAAATGCTGTTTAAAGGAATATTCTTTTACCTGTTTGAAATTGAACTCCTACTGTTTTTATCAAGTACTCCCTGTTCTTGCACTGAGGAATTTAATCAATTTCATTTTGTATTTGTCTTAGCCACTGACACCCTGAGTTTTGTAAACTTTGATCATGTCTCTCATTCATCTGCTTTCCAAACTGGAGAGTCAGAATCTTTAGTCTTTCTTTGTAACATAGCTGCTTTATTGTTTCTAGCACATCAGCTGATCTCCAACATTGCTATATCCTCCTTAACATGCGGAGACAGAGCAACACACCATTCAGGATAGGGGCACCTCTTGGTTTTATGTGACATAAAAATTACACATTTGTCTTGACCCAATATTCTTCCAAATATCTTTTTGGCTTTCTTGGCTGCCGTTGCATACAGATCTCAGTGAACTGATGATTTCAGTGAACTGTTGATGATCTCAATGGCTCTGTCTTGAATTGCAACTGCTGCTTTAGTGGTCAGCATTGCACAGACATGGATTTGTTTATTTTTTCCTAGATAAAGTATTATACTACTCTACAATGAAGATTATCTAACACATCTTTCACAATATCTTCATAGGCAAACTCAGGAACAGTGGACAGGATGAGTAGACAGTGAGATGGATGAGAACTGACTGAAAGGGAGTCCCCAGAGGGTCATGATGAAGATATGATCATGAACAAGGAGTACTTAGAGGCCTGTCACTGGTGGTAACTCCCGTGATTCAATACTGGACCCAGTACTGTTTAACTTATTCATCAATGACTTGGATGAGGAGGCGGATGTCTCCCCAGCATGGCTGCTGATGACACAAAGCTGGGAGGAGTGGCTGATACCCCAGAGTGCTGTGCAGCCCTTCAGGAGAGCCTGGAGAGGCTGGAGAGATGCACAGAGAACTGTCTGAACATCTGCAAAGGCGAATAATGCAGGGTTGTGCACCTGGGGGAGAATAAAATCATGTACCAGCATAAGCTTGGGGCTGACCTGCTGGAAAGCAGCACTGTGGAGAAGGAGCTGGGGGTCCTGGTGGACCACAGGCTCTCCATGAGCCAGTCAGTTAAACCTCAAGGAGCATCCAGTCCTATTCTGTGATTACACTGTGCTTCAGGCAACAGGGAGTCTGAATCTTGGCTGGACTGCAGGCACTCTTAATGGTAGTAAGTGTTTAAGAAGATGACTTGAATCATGAAAGTATGGCCCAAATGCTCAGCCTATATGATCTCTTTGTTCACTTATAGTACATCTTTAATGTGTTTGTGTTTCAGTCTAGTAGCTTGGCTGTACCACATGTAAAAATGTTTTAAAACCAGCTTGCCTGGGGACAAACAGCAATTTAGCCATGATAACTGGGGCTTTCTGTGCTCAGTGGCACCTTATGTGCGCCTTTCATAGCTCTTGCAGCTGAATCCTTTGGTACCTGAGCCTATCTAGACCAAAATTTGCTACAAAACTTCTAGATAAAGGTGCAGAGTAGTCGACTGGCAAAACAAAATCCGGGTTTGCAATAATACATTTTTGTCCGTTCTTTAACTCTGTGGATGCCATTTTCATTCCTTTTGCATCTCATCAAGGCTTTTAACATATGATTGATACATAATTGAGAGCACTATAGGCAGTGGCTATAATGCATATTATAGCTTACCTGGTATTATGTGCTGGGGCATTAATGTGCAAGAATATCTAGCAGTAACAGTTACAGAAGGCAAGCAGGCTTTGTTTTAGATAGAAATTGCAGTAAAAAATATAAGGGAAATGTTCCTTAAATAAAAGTTTTATTAGTTTTACCAGCACTCCATGTTTAAATACTGTAAGTGATAAATTTGAAAAAGACTTAACGTTTTTCTATTAAGCTGTTATGACTCCATCTTTTCACAATGTAATAGTTTGCAGACAGAATACTAAAGACAACTGTGGATCATTGCTAATTCTGTTAACAGGATGATTAAAATGACAAGAACATCTGCAAACGACTGTTGGTAGTATTATTGCTGTGCCTGAAAGCTCTGCTGTTGCTAAAGATCTGACAATGTTTCCATTACTAAATCTTATTGTAATCCTCATTGGGTTTTAACCTTCTCTTTTAACTTTCTTCTTCATATTCTCAGTCCAAAAGACAGTATTTTGACAGCATTCGGACTTAGCCATATTTTAGTTACAGAAAAGTGAGAGATCCACCAACACTTAATATTTTTTAAGAAACATTGTATGTTCTAAAAGGTTTTTAATGCTCCTTAAATTATTCAAGTCATAACATTTTTATGAATATCATACATTCTTGGTTATCCTGAATAACAGGAAAATGTGACCATTTGAAATGACAAAATATGTGAAGCATGTGGACATGGATTCTATAGATATTTGCACCTATACTTAACTTCTTAAACATGAATACACCCTCCTGTTGATTTAGTGAAGCTGTTCAAGTGCAAAAATTTAAAGGAACATGCAGATATTTCTTTGATGGTCAATAAATTGCCCTGTTGCTCCTGCAGAACTTCATTTTAATCTCTCTGGATACCAAACTGTCTGCTAAGGATCATATTTAATAGAGTCTGGTTGCACATACTGATTAACCTCAGTAAGACCCTGATTTCACAATCTAGATAACACAGATAATATCACTGTTTTTATTTCATAGCCTCCAGAACAGCGGTGAAGAGGCCTATAAAGAAACTGGTGCCCATTTATGTATTACAGACTTGTATTTAATGGACTTTCCAGCATAAAGGCAAATGAATATTCTTTTGAATTATGTCAGAACTGTTGATTTCTGAAAGACATTTTTTTAATATGAAAATATCAGGTGTCCTTTTTTCTTTGGAGAACACAGGCCAAGAGTATTTTTATCAGTTTTACTAATCTAGTTGTGAAATGCTGGTCATCCGAATTAAAAGACCATATTTCCAGAGATTCCTAGCCAAAATAAGACTAGAAAAAAGAAAATACAATAATTTTTCCATTTAATTATTGACACTATGCAATAAAACAGTTTTTCATAATTATTTTCAGCTAAATTGTGACATTCAGATTCAAAGTATATCCTAATAAGCGACCCAAGTATAAATGTATGAATTCTAGTATGAAGCATATTTTGTTAATAATAGGAGATACAAATCTCTTACCAATTCAAATTTGTGTGCAATTCTGCTACAGATTTATTTTAAAAGTGAGGATTTAAATGGAGGATGATTTGCATCCAGTTCAAATGATAGCTGAGTACAGCTGATATATACAGAAAATACATAAAAATCATTGTTCTAGTCTTGTCAACGCATTGACTTAATCCATAAGAAAGTGAAAAAATTGTCACTATATAGTTTTGAGTCACTAATCCAGTTTTATTTGCCATAGTTGCAATATTCAGGCAAGTGACCCTCACCCTTTTCTTAAATGTAAGCAGCCATGAATATTATTTTATAGGGAGACTGTATCTAATCCCTCTGCTTTCAGATATCATCTAATCCCAATTCTCCCCAACCCTCCATATACTTCCTAGGAAGACGCTGAGCTTACATATTTGTACTTTAAAATATTAGCACAGCCTCCAGCACTGTCACATAGTGAGGAATCTTGTCAAAATTGAAAAATTGAATCTTATTATAGGGAGATTATTCAAATAAATTTTATTCCAGGGAGAATTATAAAACCTGCAGTGGTTTTTTGCAGCTTTTGATTTTTTTTGCCATTTTGTGTTGCTCCAGAAACATGGATTTAAAATCACATCCAACAACGGTTGAATTGGGTCAAATTTTCTTTTATGTTATATTTCAATCCATTTACTATTTTTCCTTCATGGGGTTAAGATGTTATAATTGTATGATCATGAATACTTTTCCATTTTGATTAAGATCAATCAAAATCACCTTTTGATTTCTTGATCAAATGTTGATAAATTACTTTTGAAGTTTCATCTTGACTCACTTTTATTTGCAGCTAAAATGGCTTTAATAAAGGCTAAGTTGGTGAGTAAATCATCTAGAAGAAGAAACTGTAACCAATTTTTGACTCTTTTTAGTTACCACCACTTTCTTCACTGTTTCCAAATGAGGCTTGCCTTCCAGTACTTTCCTATGCATTGGTTTTTGAGCTTTGACCTTGAATTCAAATTCCCCCACCAGGCTTCATGTAACTTGGAACAAAGATTGCAAGCCTATTACTAAAATTTTTATGGGGAAGAAGAAACATATTGATGATTTTGAAATCTAAACACATAAATTGTTAGCAATAATCCTCTCTACAATGACAAAGGTCCAAGAACTGTTTTTTCTAATGCGCTTTCTTGTTGCCAGGACACACTGTAAGTAATGTGCAAACAGAATAAAGGTACTCAAAGAAATACTGATTTAAATTATCTTTCTTCATGTAACGGGGCCACTAAGCTGCTTGGCCTTCATTTTGTTACCAGTTAGTAGTAATGAGATGACTGTACAGCAGCTTTCTCATTTAATGTAGGAGTAGAGTTTTTTTGGTCATGTTCGTATCACTAAATTTGCTCTTAAGTGTGAGGAGCTTGGTGTGTATCTTGGCACAATGCAGCTTTTTGTATTGGTCGTTGTTCCTCAGTGAATCAGGAATAAATGACTGATATGCTTGCTGGTGCAGAGGAGAGGCTGGATGGGCTACAAAAAAGTAAAATCAGTTACCATAATTTGAAGAATCCAGGATAAACATGTGTTGTGACAATCCTATACAGTCTAGGTAGCATACTGAATATGGGCATGCTAGAAACTGAGTTTGGCATCAAGTAATTTCTAGATGTTTTTTGTTTCTTGTTTGTCTGGTTTTATGGATTTTTTTAACAATTATTATTTTGGGAAGAACTCTTTGGTAATAGCGTACACTAGTTCAGTCTGTGATCAGGATACATTTACTGTTGTCAAACACTACTTTTGGGACTTTGGAGGGAAAAGTACTTTGCAAAATTAGGCACGATTTAAATTAAAAAAGTCTATTTTCTTTGTAACTACTTCACTGTTCAATTTTCTACTTTTTTATTTGTGTTTCTTCAAGTCTGATACCAAACGATCAATACAAGGGTATTCTCTGAATTGATACTGTATTTTCAGAAATGGCTATATAAATGTACTGAAAGTTTATGCAATTGATATTTGAAATTTTGTACATATAATCCTCATTGCAAATAAAATAGACATTTTAAATGGTTTATGTTTACATATATACTATAGTATGACAAACTAATACACAAAAAATATTTTCATTTCTAAACAAAAGAAGAATTCTTTTTTGAAAAACAAACAAAAAGCTATTTAATATATTGTCTTATGGTATAACTAGATAATCATCCTGACTCCCAATCTGAGCTAAGCAATTTTTCACTGCCTTTGAATATGATGCTTGAAGTAAGTAATAAGTGAAGGATGAAACCGAAAAAGAAATCTAAGCTTAAACTCAAGCTGATCTATATAGAGAGTTAGAAGCTTGTATGCTTTTGATGTTGCTTTAATCCACTTTTCTCCAGTTGTCAGATATTAAACATCATGGGGCACATCATGAGCTCATGTAATTTGTTATAGTGCAATTGAAAGTTAATGGAGCTGAAAGGCCAGCTGAAGGTCTGGCCCTATAACACTTCAGCTAATGTACACAAATCTGTACAGCTGAGCTATTACAAGGATCTTCCTCAGGAATGCTTTCTCTAACACTTTTCTACTTGCATTTACAGCGAATATATCACATCAGATTCGAGGAGAAAGTGTGATGTCATCCACTAATTAGCTACCATAAAACCGAATGAAACCTGAATTGCAAAGTGTAGAGGGTCAACTTCTCCTGTTCCTATTCTGGTTCTCATACTGCTCCAGTTTATCTCATTTAGCAAACAGTAAGAGGCCAGCTTTAAATTGCAATGAAGTTTCATAATCCCAGCAATGGGAGATGGGCAATAGCTTGTAACAGATCACTACCTACTGCCGTACCACTGCTTTTTCATGAGTTCAAGATTGCCTCCTGGACATTGAAGACAGCAGGAATTCAAAATCCATTTTAAACTGGACTGACAAAGAATCATGTATAAGTCAGCTTTCTGGAGAGAGCTGGTCTTGTATCTGGTAACGTAACTAGGAGTGCTGTCTTTTTCCTACAAAAATATACTTGCGGTACTCTTAGCAGACATAATTTTCTTGTATTTCATTAAATGAAATACTGAGGCCAACAGTGTGAGGTTCAACTAAGCCATGTGCCTGATCCTGGACTTCTGTCACAGTGAATGCAGACAGGGCCACAGGGTGGGGGAAAGCAGCCCAGCAGAAAAGGACCTGGGAGTGCAGATTGACAGTGGCTGGACATTGGCTAGCATGTGCCTAGGTGTCCAAAAAGGCCAATGTCATCCTGGCCTGTGTCAGCAATCGTGTGGCCAGCTGGACCGGGACAGGGATTGTACTCCTCTCACCTCCCTGGTGAGACCACACCTCAATTGCTGTGTTCCTTTTGGGCCCCTCACTACAAGAAAAACATTGAGGTGTTGAAGTGTGTCCAGAGAAAGGCAGTGGAGCTGGTAGAGAGTCTGGAGTACAAGTCTGATGAGGAGTGGCTGAGGAAGCTGGGGGTGTTTAGCCTGGAGAAAAGGAGGCTCAGGAGAGAACTTGCGTTGCTCTCTACAAGTACCTGAAAGGAGGCTGGAGCCAGGTGGGGATTGTCCTCTTTCAGGCAACCAGCAACAGGACAAAAGGAAATGGCCTCAACAGGGAGGCTCAGGTTGGATATCAAGAGGAATTTCTCTGCTGAAAGGGTTGTCAAGCACTGGAATGGACTGCCCAGGGAGGTGGTAGAGTCACTATTCCTTGAGGTGTTCAAGAAATGACAGGACCTTAGTGCCATGGTCTAGTTGACAAGGTATGATCACTCAGATGTCGGACTTGATGATCTTGGAGTCTTTTCCAACCTAAGTGTTTCTGTGATTCTGTGATATTTTATACTCAGGAATTTTATATTGCCAGCATCTCTGAATGAATATAATCTGTAGGTATACTCTTTGCACCCCTTCCCTCCTGCTTTGCAGGACATTTGGGTGAGTCACAAGTATTGTGGTTTATGATTTCATCAGTAGGATCTGATCTTTGAAGTCCTGCTTCATCAACGTACAGCTGTGTTTTCACTTTGACAGGAATATAGTTCCTGAACTTCATATGTGCTCCTTAATGAAAAGAAATGTTTCCACTGAGATTGTAACTTGATTTGGAAATTAATTTTTATGAGATTATAACTAGTAAATAGAAATCGAGATTTTTTAAAAAAATAATGTTTCTGAAGACCATTAAAACTTTAATTACACAAATTTAGCATCATGATTGAACAGAGTTATACTAGCAAAGGGTTGAGTAAGTTTGTTTGGTCTGTGTCCCATGTTCATTATCTTTAAATACATGTGATGTTTATGAGGGTGAGACAGAGAAAAAGAGCCAAGCTCAAGTGTTGTGTATGTTTTGTTTCTCAGCAGCTCTCAATATTTTACAGAGAGAATAACATCTTGATAATTAAATTGCTTCCACATCTGTGCAATGGTGTCAGCAGGATATTGCCATATTGCATATGTTTAACAAATTACACATAATTTGTCTTTATATTTTCATTATGGAAATTGCATTCATATTATTTAACAAGAAGTACCACCATATAAGAATGAGACAAGAAAATGGAATAACAAAACCGATTTTGAACATTTGCAAGGTAAACGCATTTTAACAAAGACAATAAAAATTCTGCTTTGGCAAGCTACAAGAGAAATTAACAAAGCTGACATTTTGGGGAAACATTAATGAAAAAATTATTTACTTTTGTACTGCTGGAAGTGTTTATAGCATTAAAAGATAGGAAGGAAAATGCAGTCCAAGGGGAATGCAAAACTTCAAGGTTTGATGAGGAGTGAGACTTGACGGAACAGCAGTGAATATGCCATTGAGCTTTGGGGCATAATTTGAGTTACTTGAAATTGCAGGTTAAATTTAATTGTGATTGTTATCAATTGTTTAGTGATAACTGCTTTTTGATAAGTAAAGCTCTATGGGTTCTTTTGGATAGAGAAGAGAAATAAACAAACCAAGTATAATTTTAAACAATGATTGGTTAAAAAAAATTATGGAAAATAGGCTCTCCTCCTCTGTGTGGTGTAACAAAACTATTTTTCTTTCAAGTAGCTTTAGTCAATACCCTATGTCTGTAACAAAGGAATGGATTTTAATTTTTTTCTGTTGCTCAAAGTTAACAAAGTACATAAAGCTGATACCTAGAGGTAAGAACACCACCACCTGAGAATACAGTTCCTTATAGATTAAGGCAGGTTGCTCTGTTTAAATATTTGCATGACTGCATCCTCTTAATTCTTATTCTATCAATTTGCATCCAGTTTAGAGTGGTGCCTCAGGTGCTCATTGATTTCTGTTCTCTCTTACAAGTCTCCTTTCTTTCTGGCACTAAACGCAAACAGAACATAAAAAATGAAGTGTTCCCTGCAGCTTTTCCTGGTAAATAATTTTATTACTTAGCATTAATCTAGACTTTTAATTAGTGAAGAAGTATACTGATGAAGGCATCTCTTTCCTCATGAGGGAAAAGATGGGTAGATACCACAAAGAGCAGAAGCTAAATTTGGTGGATGGAGAGGAATATCTCTGAACATTAACATTCCTGTATTGACAGGCTCCAGGCAGCAACATAGTTTGACAGCAGATGAGGACAGGTTCTGGTCTCAACAAGGGCACCTACTTATTGGTCAGCACTTAGGGAACATAAAGGCCCTTTGGAGAATGTGGCTTGGCATAAGATGGAGTTAGAGTTCTGCACTTAGTCTCTAGTGCCCCTGTTTGAGACAGCTTTGCTCTCTCCTTTTTTAGGAAAGCTATTATCCATAGAAAATTATCATTTTTCCTCATTGAATGACACTTTTTAATCTTTGGAAAGCCCCAATAAATCAACCTTCTTTTAATTTTATGCATAGGAAAGTTGTTCATGAACCATAGAAGAGATAATCTGGATTTAGCCAATGGTGATACCTTTTCCTATTTTATGGTTGTAGGCCTAAATTCCGGGTATGATCATCTTAGATTTTTTCCTTCTTTGCTAATACAAAGTTGCCTCTCAGGAGCATTATTTTTGCATTATTTTTGCAACTTTCTGGGGGGAAAAGGTGCATATCCACATCATCCCACTCCAATGGAGAGTTATGATGTCAGTGAGACAGGTGGTCAGAGCTTGTACAGAATGACTGCCTGTTTATTCAGCCCCAGTGAGACCACACAGGATGTTCTGTGTCCAGTTCTGAGCTCCCCACACAAGAACTACATTGAAGCAGTTCCAATGAGAAGGGTTACTAAGGTACTTAGGAGAGCATATGATGCACAAATAGAGTGGAGAGGACTGATACTTTTCTGTCTGAAAAAGACAAGGCTAAAGAAATACCTGACTGCTGTCTTTAACTCTTGAAGGAGAGGTTATAGAGAAAATGGAGACAACTTCGGCTCAGAAGTTTATGGTAAAAGGACACGACACAGTGGGCACAAGCTGTAGCAAGACAAAATATAACTCAAGGGAGGAAAAAATACATTCTCCAAGAGAATGGTTAAGCTGTGAAAAAGGTTGCCCAAGGCTGTGGAATCTACATCTTTAGATATATCCAGAGAGTAACTTGACAAAGCCCTTAGAAACTGAATTGAACTTTTAAGTTGATCCTGCTTTGTGTAGGGAATGGATAAGATGACCTCCGATGTCCCTGCCAGCAGAAATTATTTTGTTGTAGTGTGACCTTTCCCATTTCCTAAGCTGTGTAAGGACAGAACAGGGATCTTGGTACATACCTCAGAGGACATTCTTCCTCCCCCTCCTGAATAGATTGATATCCCATGTAAAATTCCTAGTGGTACTTAACCAACAGTTGAACAACAGATATATGTGAAAGATTATAAAGACCTGATTTTTAAAGATAGGCATCATTATTAATGAGCACAGCCCAAGGAGGGGAAAAAAGAAAGCATTTTGAATTCAAACTAAAGTATAAAAATATTTTCGCTGGCTTTGTTCTTTTCTTTTTGTGGGGAAAAGAAAAAAAAATGAAAACCAGTGCTATAGCTGTTTTTCCCTGCATATTTTATCCATTATTACCTGCATATGAATTGTGCACAAATAAAGAAATGAGGGACATGCAGCACGATTGTTAACACTACAGAAAAGATTCTTCATCACTGTGGTAGGCATAAGACATATTCCGCTCCTCCAAATCCTTGAGAGTGAAGATCTGCAGCTTAGAATTCAACCAGTGGCTTTCAGCTTTTGACACAGACTGCCTTTATGAAGTAGAATTGAAGGAGTTTGAATGCTTGTAATGGATCCCTCTGAGAAACAGTATAATTGGTATGGCATTGGTCTTCTCTATTCCCTCTGCCTTTAGGGTAACTACTACATTCTCAGATTTCCCTTAAGATGAAAGAACTTTGGCTGACAGATGCCCTATACATTGAATGCATTGCTATAATCCAAACCTGTATGAGGAGGAAAAATTTTCAGTTTCCCTCAAGTTTTAAGAACTGTGAATCACATATCTGAAGAGAAATAATATCTTTCTAGCTATAGCTCAAACATATTTCCCCTTTTCTTTTATTCACGACTGTTAAATCAACACCTTATAGAGGAGGAAATTGCTAAGAGCTACATTGCTCAGATGGATGTTCATGCGCATCACCTTGTGCTTCAATGGTGTTTGAATGTTTAACTCCAATTTTCTCCTTTTACCCAAAATACTGTTGTCTGAATATTAGTGCATTAGGCAGTGAGAGCAGCTGAGCAGCACATGGAATATTTAGCATCCCTTCGCTTTGGTAGAAAGTATTTTCTTCTTTTCCATACTTCTCCATACTTCTCTGTCTTTTTCTTAAGCTCCATTATGCTTATCTAGTTATCCTTCAAAACATACTCCTCTTACTGGTTCTTATTTGTCCTTTTTCTTTTCCCCTTTGTAGTTTCATTTCTATCTCCCAGTCAGCTTTTTGTCCTTAACATTTGTATGTTGCATTCTGATCTTCTCTATTTATGTATTTCTTCTTCATTCCTTTGTTTCTGGTTTTCTTGTTTTATCTTAATCCATCTTTGCCCCTACCCTTTCTCTCTTTGCTGATACTCTAATTATACTTTCTCTTACTAATTCTAACCTCTCCTTCTATGCAGAAAACATCTCTTTGGAGTCACGAGTTGTTTCGTACCTTACATCCATTTGTGTTTTGCCACAGATCCTTTTAGAGAGGATGAGAATATATCAGTTTCTTGCTTTCAGTTACATGTGCTCGATATGCATATTAATTTTTCATTTTTCTATTCCTTTACTATTGCTCTCTGCTCATCCTCTCCCCTCCAATGAGTGAAATTCCACTGTATAGGTCAGCTATCAATAAGAATAATATCTTATGGAGACAAAATCTTCTGTCTGTTTCTATTATGCTTAAGTCCAAAAGGTGAGGTAGAAATACAGACACATTCACAGATGAGCAGAATGTTGTGCTCTGCTCTGTACACCAGTACTGACTTCAGACTGGAATTGTAGCCTGGATAGATCTTGAATGATGCAAGGAACCAAATAATTCAATTACCCTGGCATTATCACAAAGAAGCTTGAGAAATGCAAAGGAAAACCAACCAAAGCAAGAGTGTAGAGTGTTTGCCTTTTTGAAGATGTTTCCTTCCCTGAAATGTTATTTTATACAGTCAAGATCTTTGCTGGGTTATCTACATGAAATAAGGTTTTGTTTGCATCGAACTCAGACTAGGTCACTTTTTGAAACAGATGAGAAGGGTTTGGGTTATCTCAAAAGTTCTAAAATATGCGTAGTATCAGAGTAGAAATAACAGTGATCTCTTCACATATATGAAGGTCTAATGTTAGGAGACCAAATTCTAAATCCAATCAAGAAAATATTTTCACTTCACTGCTAATGATTGGATAATTAGAGTGAAGTCAGAGGCAAAGAAAGATTTATAATACATGTAGTGGAAAGAAAGGAGGTGGCAAAGAGCGCATTTCTGTGTCTTGAGAGGATTTTTCTTTGCCGATTTATTTTTCTTGAGGTAGAAATACTCTTATTTGTGATTTGAATTTCTGTATTTTATCAGCATCTTGCTGGAGTGCAGAAAAGGTCTTTTTTTTTTTTTTTTTTTTCCTGAAGTACAGTGTACTTTAAGGAATGGTTTTCCGAGAGGATGGTGCAAGTGCAATATTTGCTAGGACATGGAAAAACAAAGACATTATAATGATGAAAGTAAAATCACCGGAGAAAAGTTTTATTCTATCCAAGAAAAGGTATAAATTGCAGATTTTGTTCAAAAAGCTTTCTTTTAGTTTCATTGTTGGTTATAAGGCAAGCTTTGTTTTGATGTTCTAATAAACTACTTTGAGCAAAGAATGAGAACACAATTACACTCTTCTATCTCTGTAGACAAAAGTATGCTTGACGTAAGAGCCTAAGTACCAGAAAACTTACTCTCAATTTTGTCTTTAAAAATTTCAAGGATTTCTTCATAGCAGTTTGCATTGTGCTATGTTTTGGATTTGTGACAAAAACGTTGTTGAAAAGACATTGGTGTTTTAGCTATTGCTGAGCAGTGCTTAACGGATGAGGGTCTTTTCTGCTCCTCAAGCTAGCGAGGAGGCTTTGGGGTGCACAAGGAGCTGGGAGGGGACACAACCAGGACAGCTGACTCCAAATGCCCCAGGGGATGTCACAGGCTGTATGGTGTCATGCTCAGCATATAATCTAGAGGAAGATCACAGAAGGGGGGACATTTGGAGTGGTGGTGGTATGTTTCTGCCAAGGTAACTGTTATGCCCTGCTTTCCTGGACATGGCTGAACACTTGCCTGCCCATGGGAAGTGGTGAATGAATTCCTTGTTTTGCTTTGCTTGGGACTGCAGCTTTTGCTTTCCCCAATAAACTGTCTTTATCTCAACTAACATATTTTCTCACTTTTACCCTTTTGAATCTCTCCCTCAACCCACTGAAGGGGGCTCAGTGAGCATCTTCATGGGGTTTGATAGCCCTGTTAAAATACAAATACTGCAGTCACAATAGACTTCAGCTTAAAGATGTGGTTTCTTTATTGACTGCCTTAGAAACAAAAGTACGTGTTCCTTCACAATTTAATTACAGTAACCTGTATTAATTGTGATAAATAGGTTGTNTTTTACATAATAATAATAATAATAATAATAATTATTATTATTATTATTATTATTACTACTGGGTTAGCATCCCTGAGACCTCTATCCCATTGGTTAGATTTGAGTAATAATTTTAGAAGTTATTAAGAAAGCAGTAGCTACAGGACATAAATATGCAACCATGTGGTATGATCATGTGAAAAATTTGGAAAGTCAGTCTAAAGCAGACAACATTTCAATGGTCACAGAAACTATTTCAGAACTATCCAGATATTTATTACAGGAACATTTCATTTTTTTTTTCGGTACTCTATTCTAAGAGTGTGAGAGTGTGCTGTCCTTCCAGTATCACCCAGCTCAATTGTACAGAGTGATAGCTCAGTCAAGGTCAGGAAAATAGTAATGTATGTATTGAGGATTGAGAGAGAGAGAGAGAAAGACCCATTTGCTGGTCAGAATTCATCTTTACTGTGATTGCCAAATGCTTATATGCTATTCTAGAAAGGCTAGTTAGTTTTTTTACTACAATGATTAGGTAAACATCACACAAACTTATACATTTTACGACATCTCTTGCTTGCAGATTCAACTTTCTTTTCCTATTGCCAGTCTTCATGTAATCTTCAAAGCTCTGTTTGCTCTTGCTAAGGCATCTTGGTAATCAAACTGGCTATGCTAATTAAATCCACATCCTATGTCCACATGTATGCTCTCTAAAATACAGGAAAGGGCTGGGGAGAAAGGAAAGGAATAGGGATTCAGATTTCCAGGTTCAGGTTTGCATGGAGGCTTCTGACACTGGGATGATTTGAACAAGTAATGTTCTGGCTTTGGTGACAGGGAAAAGCAGCATGTACTTGGAGATAAGAACTTGGTCAAATGTGGCTGAACATCCCCAGGCTCATTCCCATGGCAGTTTACTTGAAGATAATTTTAATGTATACTTCATGATCACTGTTTCAGAGAAACTGGAAAAATATTTCTGTGTTTAATTTTGTCAAACCTTCTCTGTGCCCTGCAAGACCTTGTTACTGATCCAGTCCTGATTCTTAGGATGAAATCCTTCAATCATGTCCCAAAGTATTTTGTTGAACTTTTGATTCATAGTATGGTATAATGTTGAAATTACATACAAAATATATACCTTAGGACTGTAATGATAGATTATTGCTGACTGGTTTTCCATTTAAAACTGAAGTTACAAGTAGCTTAGTTGCAGTAAGTAAAATTTGCATTCAAGTGCTCAAAAACATTAACCCTAGAATAAAGAGCTAATTTAATAATAGATTAAATGAACACATGATCTGCTTCAGCACTGTAGGTGATCAATGCTTAATACAACCTTGCAAAGTTTATGTAAAGTCCAGTCACACCCTTCATTAAGATGTATTGACAGAGAAGTTCATTTAGTTGGACAAATAGCAGGATTCAAAATCCAGCTCTTAATTATGTTGTATTATATATGGTGAGTGAATAAGAGTGTGGACATTAGCAGTGAATAAGACTGTGGACAAAGTAATTAACTGCAATTAAAATGCTTGTGCATCTGTGTAATGGGTTAAAATTCAACAACCGGGCAGAAACACCAAAAGATGTAGTGGTTATCACATTCGCCTAATTTTCATTTTAGTGGAATAGGATTAAAAGAAAAGCAANTGCCAAATGCTTATATGCTATTCTAGAAAGGCTAGTTAGTTTTTTTACTACAATGATTAGGTAAACATCACACAAACTTATACATTTTACGACATCTCTTGCTTGCAGATTCAACTTTCTTTTCCTATTGCCAGTCTTCATGTAATCTTCAAAGCTCTGTTTGCTCTTGCTAAGGCATCTTGGTAATCAAACTGGCTATGCTAATTAAATCCACATCCTATGTCCACATGTATGCTCTCTAAAATACAGGAAAGGGCTGGGGAGAAAGGAAAGGAATAGGGATTCAGATTTCCAGGTTCAGGTTTGCATGGAGGCTTCTGACACTGGGATGATTTGAACAAGTAATGTTCTGGCTTTGGTGACAGGGAAAAGCAGCATGTACTTGGAGATAAGAACTTGGTCAAATGTGGCTGAACATCCCCAGGCTCATTCCCATGGCAGTTTACTTGAAGATAATTTTAATGTATACTTCATGATCACTGTTTCAGAGAAACTGGAAAAATATTTCTGTGTTTAATTTTGTCAAACCTTCTCTGTGCCCTGCAAGACCTTGTTACTGATCCAGTCCTGATTCTTAGGATGAAATCCTTCAATCATGTCCCAAAGTATTTTGTTGAACTTTTGATTCATAGTATGGTATAATGTTGAAATTACATACAAAATATATACCTTAGGACTGTAATGATAGATTATTGCTGACTGGTTTTCCATTTAAAACTGAAGTTACAAGTAGCTTAGTTGCAGTAAGTAAAATTTGCATTCAAGTGCTCAAAAACATTAACCCTAGAATAAAGAGCTAATTTAATAATAGATTAAATGAACACATGATCTGCTTCAGCACTGTAGGTGATCAATGCTTAATACAACCTTGCAAAGTTTATGTAAAGTCCAGTCACACCCTTCATTAAGATGTATTGACAGAGAAGTTCATTTAGTTGGACAAATAGCAGGATTCAAAATCCAGCTCTTAATTATGTTGTATTATATATGGTGAGTGAATAAGAGTGTGGACATTAGCAGTGAATAAGACTGTGGACAAAGTAATTAACTGCAATTAAAATGCTTGTGCATCTGTGTAATGGGTTAAAAT
>WBMY01008771.1:0-17224 GCA_013397315.1 Donacobius atricapilla
CCTTTCCCCTCCCATGTTTGAAAGCCCTGTTCAGCCTGAGCTTGGGGCTCTGTCTGGGCAGAGGTTCTGAGGTGAAGAGGTCCTGTCTGTATCTCTAATAAACTCGTGTTGCACCTCCAGTCACAGTCCTCCTTCTTTCGTTGCCTCTGTCACCAGCACACTCCAGCTTGCTTGTGCCTCTGCTCCGGTGTTCACCGGAACCCAGAGGATCGACTTTGTCTGTCAGCAGACGAGGCTGTACCTGCTCACTGCCACGGTGCCAGGGCTAGCCCAGGCAGGCGGAGAAGACGTTCTCCGGAAGGCAGCGCGACAAGGAGCGTTTGTCAGACTTTGTTCTTGAATTCCAAGATTTCATTCCCTTTCCTGAAAGCTGGAATTTCTTTTCAGGAAAAGGAATGGACTCCAGCGATTTCAATGAGGATTAACTAGGCAAGCTTCGATCCATTTCCCTGCACACCTTGTCATCCCATTCACTTCTATTGATTCTGCTTGGTTTTGGAATTTTTCCTTCCTTATATTTACGTATTTTCTTCAAATTCTCCTCTTCTCACAGGATTTGCATTTCATCCCTGATTTCAGGATTGGAATGGGAATAATTTTGACAAGTTTTGGTCTTTTTCACTGCCCCTCAGTTCATTTCAGGCCATTTGGTGGTAATCACTCAGTTTCCTAATCTACACAGTTTTTTGGATTGCACAAGTTTTCATCATCTCTCTTTTCCAGAGTGTTTCTTAGAATATGTTCTCTGATTTCAACATATCAAGGAGCATTAATTGTGCAAGCTTGGCTCCATTTCCCTGCACTTCTTTTCACCCCATTCACTTTTATTGTTTTCTCTAGGTTTCAGAACCTTTCAGTTCTTTATTTGCATTTCATTTCTTCAATATTTTCCTCTCTCACATGATTTGCAATTCCTCTGATTTCAGGATAGGATTGGAATAATTTTAACATGTTTTGGTCCTTTTCACTGCCCCTCAGTTCACCTCAGGCCATTTGGTGGTAATCACTCCACTTCCAAATTTTCTCAGTTTTTTTGATTGAACTGTATTTGATCATGACTCCTTTCCACAGCATTTGTTACATTTTGTTCTCTGATTTCAAGATTTCAATCAGCATTAACTGGGCAAGCTTGGATCCATTTCCTGCCACTCCTTGTCATCCCATCCACATTTCTTGTTTCCACTTTGTTTTGGAATTTTTCCTTTCTTATATTTAATTCTTTTCTTCAAATTTTTCTCTTCTCACATGATTTACATTTCTTCCCTGATTTCAGGATTTGAATGGGAGAAATTTTGGCAAGTTTTGGTCCTTTTCACTTCCCCTCAGTTCACCTCAGGCCATTTGGTGGTAATCACTCCATTTCCAAATTTTCTCAGTTTTTTCGATTGAACTGTATTTGATCATGACTCCTTTCCAGAATGTTTGTTAGACTTTGTTCCTGGATTTCAAGATTTNTGGATTTCAAGATTCCATTCCCTTTCCTGAACGCAAGAATTTCTTTTCAGGAAAGGGAATGAACTACAACGATTTCAATGAGCATTAACTGGGCAAGCTTGCCTCTATTTATCTGCACTTCAGGTCATCCCAGAAACTTTTTATTCTTTTCATTTGGTTTCGGATTTTTCCTTTATTTTTTTTTTGATTTAATTTCCTCAAATTCTTCTCCACTCACATGATTTGCATTTCTTTCCTAGTTTCAGGATTGCAATGGGAGTAATTTTGGAAAGTTTTGGTCTATTTCGCTGCCCCTCAGTTCATCTCAGGCCATTTCGTGGTAATCTCTGCATTTCCAAATTTTCTTGGTTTTTTTGATTGCACTGTGTTGGATCATATCTCCTTTCCAGAGCCTTTGTTGGACTCTTCTCTGATCTCAAGATTTCCTTCTCTTTCCTGAATGCAAGAATTTCCTTTCAGGAAAGGGAATGAAATCCAGCAATTTCAATGAGCATTAACTGGGCAAGCTTGGCTCCATTCCCTGCGCTTCTTGTCATCCCATTCACTTTTTTTTCTTCTTGATTTCAGAATTTTTCATTTCTTTCCTTTTGCAGTTCATTTCTTGAAATTCTTCTCCTCTGACAGTATTTGGATTTCTTCCCTGATTTCCAGATTGGACTGGCAGTAATTTTGGCAGGTTTGGGTCCTTTTCACTTCCCCTCAGATCATCTCAGACCATTTGGTGGCAATCACTGCTTTTCCAAATTTTCTTTGTATTTTTGATTGCACTGTGTTGGATCATGTCTCCTTTCCGGAGCATTTGATAGAAATTGTTCTCTGATCTCAAGATTTCATTCCCTTTCCTGTAAGCAAGAATTTCCTTTCAGGAAAGGGAAAGAAATCCAGCGATTTTAATGAGCATTAATTGGGCAAGCTTGACGCCATTTCCCTGCACTTCTTCTTGCCCACTCACTTTTATTTCCACTTGGTTTTGGAACTTTTCTTTTCATAAATTGGCATTTCATTTCTTCAGATTTTTCTCCTCTCACAAGATTTTCATTTCTTTCCTAATTTCAGGATTGCAATGGGAGTAATTTTGGCAAGTTTTGGTCCTTTTCACTGACCCTCAGTACATCTAAGCCTATTTGGTGGTAATCTCTGCATTTCCAAATTTTCTTGTTTTTTTCAATTGCACTGTGTTGGATCATATCTCCTTTCCAGAGCATTTGTTAGGCTTTTTTCTGTGATTTCAGGATTTCTTTCCCTTTCCTGTAAGTAAGAATTTCCTTTCAGGGAATGGATTGAAATTTGGTGATTTTACTGAGCATTAATTGGGCAAGCTTGCCTCTATTTATCTGCACTTCTGCCCGTCCAATACACTTTGGCTGTTTTCACTTAGTTGAGGAATTTTTCCTTTCTTTATTTTTCATTTCTTCAAATTCTTCTCCACTCACATGATTTGCATTTCTTTCCTAGTTTCAGGATTGCAATGGGAGTAATTTTGGAAAGTTTTGGTCTATTTCGCTGCCCCTCAGTTAATCTCAGGCCATTTTGTGGTAGACTCTTCTCTTCCAAATTTTCTTGGTTTTTTCGATTGCACTCCTTTTGATCATATCTCCTTTCCAGAGCCTTTGTTAGATTTTGCTCTCCGATGTCAAGATTTCATTCCCTTTCCTGAATGCAAGAACTTCCTTTCAGGAAAAAGAATGAAATCCAGCAATTTCAATGAGCATTAATTGGGCAAGCTTGGCTCCATTTTACTGCGCTACTTGTCATCCCACTCACTTTTTTTTTTTCTTCTTGGTTTTTGGAATCTTTCCTTTCTTTCCTTTTTCAGTTCATTTCTTGAAATTCTTCCCATCTCACAAGATTTTCATTTCCTCCCTAATTTCAGGATTACACTGGGAGTAATTTTGGCAAGTTTTGGTCCTTTTCACTGCCTCTCAGTTCATCTTAGGCCATCTGGTGGTAGACATTCCATTTCCAAATTTCGTCGCTTTTTCGATTGCACACTTTTTCATCACATCTCCTATCCAGAGCCTTTTGTTAGACTTTGTTCTCTGATTTCAAGATTTCAATGAGCATTAATTGGGCAAGCATGTGCACTTCTTGTCCTGCACTTCTTGTCCTCCCATTCACTTTTATTTTTTCCACTTAGTTTTGGAATTTTTCTTCTTTTTTTTTTTTTTTTTACTTTTCCTTTCTTGAAATTCCTCTCCTCTCAAAGGATTTTTATTTCTTCCCTGATTTCAGGATTAGAACTAGAGTAATTTTGGCAAGGTGTGATCTTTTTCACTTTGCCTCAATTCATCTCAGGCCATTTGATGATGATCACTCCATTTCCAAATTTTCTTGGTTTTTTCGATTGCACTCTTTTTGATCATATCTCCTTTCCAGAGCCTTTGTCAGACTCTGTTCTCTGATTTCAAGATTGCAATGAGCATTAATTGGGCAAGCTTGAGTCCATTTGCTGACCCTACTGGACAAGACACTACTGGGAAAGAAACTACTCCCCAGGAAAATACTGGTCAAGAAACCACAGGGAAAGAAACTAGCGGGCAAGAAACTACTCTCCAATAAACTACACGTGAAGAAACTACTGGGCAAGAATCTACTCCCCAAGAAACTAATTCCGAAGAAATTACTGGGCAAGAAACTACTGGACAAAAAATCCTACTCCCCAAGAAATTACTGCCCAAGGAACTACTGTGAAAGAAAATACTGGACAAGAAACTACTCCACAAGATAATACAGGGCAAGAACCTACTGGACAAGAAACTACTGCCCACAAAACTACTACCCAAGAATCTACTGGGTAAAAAAACTACTCCCCAAGAAACTACTCCAGGAGAAACTACTCCCCAAGATAATACTGGGCAAGAAACTACTGGGCAAGAAAGTATTGGGAAAGAAACTACAGGGCAAGAAAGTACTCCCCAAAAAATTTCTGGACAAGAAACTACTGGACTAGAAAGTACTGCCCAAGAAATTACTCACCAAGAAACTATGCAAGAAACTACTGGGTGAGAAACTGTTTCTCACTAAGCTACTCCCCAATAAACTACTGGGCATGAAACAACTCCCCAAGAAACTGCTCCCCAAGAAGATACTGGGCAAGAAACTACTTGGAAAGAAACTACTGGAAAAGAATGTACTGAATAAGAAACTTCTGGGGAAGAAACTACTCCCCAAGAAACTACTCCCCAGAAACTACCGGGCAGGAATCTACTGGGCAAGAAACTACTCCCCAAAAACTATTGCCCAAGAAACTACTGGGGCAGAAGTACTGGGCAAGAAACTAATGGGCAAGAAACTAGTCCCCAATAAACTACTGGTCAAGAAACTTCTGGGAGAGAAAATCCTGGACAAGAAACAACTCCCAAAGAAATTACTGGGCAAGGAAATCCTGGGCAGGAAACCACTCCCCATGAAACTACTGGGCAGGAAATTACTTCCCAGGATAATCCTGGGGGAGAAACTACTAGGCAAGATAGTATTGCCCTCAAAACTACTCCCCAAAAAACTAATGGAGAAGAAATTACTCGCAAGGAACTACTGGGCAAGAAACTACTGGGAAAGAACCTACTCCCCAAGAAAATACTGAGCAAAAAACTACTCCCCAAAAACCTACTCCCCAAGAAAATAATACCTAAGAAACTGCTCCCCAGAAAACAACTGGGCAAGAATCTACTAGACAAGAAACTACTCCCCAAGAACCTACTGGCTAGAAACTACCCCCCAAGAAACTACTGGGCAAGAAACTGTTCCCCAGGAACTACTCCTCAAGGAACTACTCCCCAAGAAACTGCACCCCAAGAAACTACTGAGCAAGAAACCACTGCGCGAGAAACTACTGGGCAAGAAACTAGTCCCCAAGAAACTTCTGGGCAAGGAACTACTGGGCAAGAAACTACTCCTCAAGAAACTGGGCAAGAAATTACTCACAAAGAAATTACTGGGCAATAAACTACTAGGCAAGAAACTACTGGCTAAGAAACTACTCCCCAACATAATAATGGGAAAGAATCTACTAGGCAAGAAATTACTGCCCAGGAAACTGCTGGGCAAAGAACTACTGAGCAACAAATTATACCTTTTCCAAGACAAAAGCTGCCAATAGCTAGGACTCTGGCTCCCCTTGGAGTGCCAAACCCCTCCTCCAAAGTGTAATCAGGAACCTGGGGTGTTGAGTTTTGTTTCCCATGGAAAAGGACCACGTTTGTGTCCAGGGGTCTCTGTCCGGGATTCAGCTTTTGTCTCCTAAAATTACGAATGATCAGGATTTTTCCCAGACTAATGCAGCTAAAACCTAGGACTCTTGCTGCCCTTCAAATACCAAATAAATGCCTCTTTCAACCTGACATCAGGAAGATGGGGGGTGAGTTTTGTTTCCCATTGGAAAGGGCCACCCTTCGTGTCCAGGGGCCTGTGGTTGGGAGTGGCATTCTGTCTCCTAAAATTATGAACTGCACAGGTTTTCTCCCAGAGAAAAATGGCCAAAACCCATGGCTCTGGCTGCCCTTGGAGTACCAACCACCTCTTCCAAACTGACATCAGGAATCTTGGGTGGGTGAGTTTTGTTTCCCATAGAAATGGGCCACCACTGATGTCTACAGGACTGGGATTGGGCTTCTGTGTCTGAAATTGACAAATGGCACAGGATTTCTCCCAGACCAAAGATGCCAGAACCTAGGAGTCTGACTGCATTTGGAGTGCCAAACGGCTCCTCCAAACTGACATCAGGAACCTGGGTGGGTGATTTTTGTTTCCCATGGAAAAGGGCACCATACCTGTCCATGTGCCTGTGTCCAGGAGTGGTCTTATGCTTCCTAAAATTACAAACAGAGAAGGATTTTCCTGAGACAAAGGCTGCCAAAACCTAGGAGCATGGCTTCCTTTGGAGTACCGAATGTCTCCTCCAAACTGACATCAGGAAGCTGGGGGTGGGTGAAGTTTTTTTCCCCATGGGAAAAACCTACCATTCTGGTCCAGGGGCCTGTGGACGGGAGTGGGCTTCCGACTCCTAAAGTTATGAACGGCGCAGGATTTTTCTGAGACAAATTCTACCAAAACCTAAGAGTGTGACTGCCCTTGGAGTGCCAAATGTCGGAGTCCAGGGCATGTGGAAAACCCCTCAAATTGCCCTGGGGGGGCCGAGACCCTGGGTGGGACCCCAGGAAAGCAATGTCTTTGACCTTAGTCCATGGGAAAAACTTCCAACACTCATAGATGAATTAAAAACAACAAAAATTTAAAATGAATAGTAGTTTAGTTTGTCACAGAGTGAAAATTTGTAGTTTTGGATTTTTAGTACGGAAGTAGATCGGAGCAAAATGGAAAATTTTGGATGTTATCTCTTCTTCTTCTTCTTCTTCTTCTTCTTCTTCTTCTTCTTCTTCTCTTCTTCTTCTTCTCCTCCTCCATTTCCTGCTGTGACGGTGGCACAAAGACATTGGTAGAATGGATTCGAGGGAGAAATTGCGTGTTTAGAATAGGTGATAGTAATTGGCCCAAAACTGTAAATATAGTATGTCTTTAGAGTTAACTGGATTAGAAATCTTTAAAAATGACCTTGGACTCTCTGTCCATGTTCCTGTAGCTGTTTTTCCTTCAGTGCACTGAGACTGCTGTAAGACCTTGAGATAAGAAATAGAATAAACACCTTTGAAGACCGAGCTACAGGTTCCATCCCATCTTTTAAACCCTAGTACGGGACTCTGAGAGATAGAACACCCCTAATTAGGGGAATGTCAGGGTGAAAATCCCAGCACCAAACACCTCCCCCAAACTTACATTAGGAACCTGGGGGTTGAGCTTTGTTTCCTATGGAAAAGGACCACACTTCATGTGAAGGAGCCTGTGGCCAGGAGTCAGCTTTTGTCTCCTAAAATTACAAATGATGAAGGATATTTCCAAGACCAAATCAGCCAAAAGCAACGNTATTTCCCAGACCAAATCAGCCAAAAGCAAGGACTCTGGCTGCCCTTGGAGTGAAAAATGCCTCCTCCAAATTGACATCAGAAACCTGGAGGTATGAGTTTTATTTCCCATGGAAAAGAGACACCATTCTTGTCCAGGGACATGTTGCTAGGTGTGGGCCTATGATTTCTAAAATTACAAACAGAGCAGGATTTCTTCCAGACCAAAGCTGCCAAAGCACAGGACTCTGGCTGCCCTTGAAGTGACGAATGTTTCCTCAAAACTGACATCAGGAAGCTGGGGGGATGAGCTTTGTTTCTCATGGAAAAGGGCCACCAGTCATGTCCAGGGTACTATTGTTGGGAGTGGGCCTGTGACTCCTAAAATTANTGTTGGTAGTGTGCTTGTGACTCCTAAAATTATGAATGGTGCAGGATTTCTCCCAGAACAAAGCTGCCAAAACCTAGGAGTCTGGCTGCCCTTGGAGTGACAAATGCTTCCTCCGAACTGAGATCAGGGAGTTATGGGGGAGTTTGGTTTTCCATGGCAAGGGGCCACTGTCGCACTGTATTAGGGATGGCAAGAGATATGACACAGACTCTTGAGCTAGTTGCAATAGAAAGAGCGAGTTTTATTCTACTAGATCTTCTTTTATAGACAGTTCCGAAAAGGTCTGAAAGTGTAAAACTTCCATTGGCTATCAAACTAACACAAAACCATCATTGGACAGTTAGGAAAAAAATCTTTTGACCATTTCTTGCAAGTAGAACAAGGAGACAAAACAACACCTGCAAAGGTTGTTTTCCTTTCTCCAAGGACTGTTTGAAATCCTCCTCACCATTTCCCAGGCATCATTTCTCAGGCCTGGTGTGAGAAAGCTATGTGACTTAATTACACGCACACACTGTGCTGCCTACCTATCTCTCACATTCAGCATCCGCAGGCCACCATTCATTTCCAGGACCTTGTGCCTGCCAACAGTCTTCTGTCTGCTAAATTCATGAAAGTTTCAGAATATCTCCCAGGTTAAAGCTGAAAAACCTAGGACTCAGGCTGCCCTTGGAGTTCCCAATGCCTCATCCAAAGTGACATCAGGAAGCTGGAAGGCTCTGTTGTTTTTTACAAGGAAATATGGCGGCGTTCATGTACAAGGCCAATAGCCTGGTACTGGGATTCTGCCAGATCAAAGCTACCTCAAGTTAAAACCCTGGCTGCCCCTGTAGTGCAAAAACACTTACTCCAAACTGACATCAACAGCTTTGGAGATGAGTTTTATTTTCCATGGAAAAGGGCCATGTTCTTCTCCAGGGGCCTGTGGCCAGGAGTGGGTTTTTGCTACCTAAAACTACGAATGACTCAGGATGTCTCCCAGCCAAAACTGCCTAAACCAAGTAGTCTGGCTGCCCTTGGAGTGCCAAACACCTCCTCCAAACTGACATCAGGAAGGCCATTGGTCTTTCTTTCTTTCTTCCTTCCTTCCTTCCTGCCTGCTTTTCTTTCTTTCTTCCTTCCTTTCTTCCTTCCTTTCTTTCTTCCTTCCTTTCTTTCTTCCTTCCTGCCTTCCTTTCTTCATTCCTTTCCTTTTTTCATTCCTGGAACCTGGTGCCCTTACCCTCCCAAAATCACTGCCACTTCACCTCAGCTCTCCACAGCTCAGGACCTTTACCTCAGTATTCCCAGTTTCACTGCAACCTCCCAGAAGGCACTTCTAGGCCTCAAAATTGCTAAAAGCACCAGGAGCCTCCCCAAAGTGCATCTCTTTCTTTCTTTCTTTCTTCCTTCCTTCCTTCCTTCCTTGGGAAACAAAACTCACCCCCGCCAGGTTCCTGATGTCAGTTTTTAAGGAGATATTTGGCCCTCCAAAGGCAGCCAGGGTTCCAGTTTGTGTCAGCTTTGATCTGGCAGAAATCCTGTGCTGTTAGCAATTTTAGCAGGCAGAAGCCCACTCCTGGCCACAGGCCCCTGGACAAGAAGGGTGGCCCTTTTCCATGGGAAACAAAACTTATCACCCCAGGTGATTTGACCCTCAGGATTTTTTATCCAAACAGGTTTGCAGCTCAAATAGCTCTGTGTAGTCCCTCCAAGGCCAGCAACAGCAGATCCTGTAGACTAGATGGGCCACAAAGAAGGCCAAGTGTGTGCAGAGATGATGGTGATATATGTCCCTGTATCAACCATTCCACTGACCTTTATTTGTGAGGCCCTTGCCTGAGGTATTGTGATGGTACAGATCATTTTTGGCCTCTGTTCACCAGCAACCTGGTCCTAAAATTCCTGAGGTTCACCTGTGGACCTGAAGCCTTGGTCTCCTCGCACCTTGGGATCTGTTTTTGGGACAAGAGACTTAAAAAGAATAAGTTGAGCAATCTGTGTCTTTGCAGGGATAGTTACAGGCAGAGTAGGGGTAGAAACCATAGCATGTATTTGTCCAGTGAAGTCTGAGTCAATAATACCAGGGTGCACAAAGATGCCTTGTAGAGTGGTACTGTACCTGCCAATCAACAGTGCACTCAATCCTCTCCCCATATGCCCCTGAGCCTTAAGAGGGATCCTATGTACCTTTACGGTGCTGATGGTTACTGGGATGAGGGTGGAAACATCCATTCCAGCAGCTCCTGAGGTCCTTCCTGTGAGCTGGTCACACAAGGTTGCACAGGAGGATGGGAAGATGCTTGTATCTACATGATCTTCCCCTTGCACTAGGTCTTCTGTTTCCCTGGTCCTTAAAAGATTGTCTATTTATATAAACTTTGCATTGGCATTGCATGACTGTATGACTTGGTTTCTCACACCAGCCATAGTATATGTTGGCATTTCCCTGTACTTGAGATTTTCCTGTTTTGTGGGGGCAGTTTGTTCTTAAGCGGCTTTGTTGTCCACATTTGTAGCATTGCGATGTCAATTTTACTGCAGTTACAATGGAATTTGCTAACAATTCAGACTGTGGGATTCAGATCCCACCTTGGCACAGGCATTTATCATTTCATTTAAAGATGGATTTTCATTTGGCAGTAGTTCTATGATTTTTCAACAGCCTTCATTTGCATTGTCCTTTGCCAGTTGTAAAATTAATTGATTCCTGACCTCAATATTTGAGATTTGTTTCTCCATTGCTTCTTGTAATGTCTCTATAAAATGCAGGTATGGCACGTTAACCCCCTGTTTGATCTTTAAATATTTTTGGGTCAGTTAGCCATGTCTGCTACTTTAAATGAAGCTTGCATCCCCAAGTCTTTTGCTTGTGCTAGCACTAATGGATGTAATTTTGCCTGCAATCATGGGTCCTCTAGTGGTGGTAGTCCTAGGAGTTGAATAACTCCTGCCCCAAAATGTGGATCTTCTTGTGAAACGCTCAGGTTTTTTAATTCCTGTTTTTCTGCACTGCTTTTCCAAATTGACTTGAAAAGCATCTATTGAATTGGGGTATAAATCAATTTTGATAACTGCTTAATATCAAATGGTGTTAGTCCTTCAGTGGTTAGGAATTGTAGCAAGTTAGCAACTGTAGCGGATCCCAATCCATGCTTGGCAACAAGTTGGCGTAATTCGGAAAGAACCGGCCATTGAAAAGGTGTGTACTTATCAGGCACGGTTCTGTTGTCTCTTGTGGGTGCCGACAGCCTGGTCAGAGGGAGATTTTCAAGTATCAGACAGCTACAAGGCCTGTGAGAGAGAAAGTCAAATAACTTTCCCGTGAACTGGTCTGTGGGAAAGCTCAGTGAATTAATTAAAACAATCATTAATCTTTGCACCTGGTGTTTGCTCCTGTTGTTGACTTGTAAAATGTTTACACAAGGGGTGGTGTTTCTAATTAGTCAGTGATGGTGATGGGTGTTAATTAAAGAACCAATCATATCCAGCTGTACAAAAGATGCGATTTCTAATAAAGTGTGCTACATGCCTTCTAAGACAATGGGAGACTGTGTCGCTCATTCAGCCGTCCCTAATGCAACAGTGGCAGCCTCTCAGTCCAGGGCATGCTTCTATTGTTTCAGCCCCAGGCTCACAATTATCTGACATGGGCCTATGTGGAGGATGAATTCCTCCAAAAATGGGGACATGTGAGCAATCCAGTCTATCTGGAAGGATAGGTCTGTAACCATTTCAAGGATGCAGAGATCACGTATAAAGCAGAGCAAGATGCAGAAAGTCACGTACGAAGAACAAAAGACAGTAAACAACTCAAGGATGTGAGAATCAGATGAAAGCCGGAAAAAAGAACCTTATAAACTGCTGTGTATGTAAAAATAATTAACCAATAAGGGCTAAAGAGCTAATGCATGCTTTTAGGATGCAACCAATTGTAAAGTAGCATGAAAATGCATGATTATGGCTAAGAAACTGTATAAAAGAGACTGTTCTGTTACAATAAACAACTCACTTTGATCATATTGATCATGGAGTGATGTCCATTCTCTTCTGCAGGTACATCTATTTTTTTTTGGTGCCTTATAATCCCCACCCACGACAGCCGCTCATTTTACCTGTCTCCAGATGCTGACCAGATCAGGAGTAGCTGTCGGTAGTGCAGTGATGACTGTGCTCTCTTTGGGTTTGGCAAAGGGATGATGATGCTGGCTCTCTCTCTGGGTATTTGTCGAGTTGCTAGTCAGTATATCAGTATATTTTCCAGGGGCTGCTCTAACTCCGGTAATGGCAGGGGCGTGCCTACAACAGCGACGGCTTTAAGGGATCTCCAATTCACCAGCACTTCTGGGTTTGACATAGGCTTGACTTCCACAGCAATGGGCAGGTGCTTCCAATGGGGGCAGCGCTGTAGGTGCAGTCTTGCAGTCTAGCCAATCAGCTCCAGGATAAGGCAGTCCGAGCATGTCTGTGGTGACGCAGGACATATGCAACTCCAGTGCATGCTGTTCAGATGGCCAGACAGGCACCCTTGACGCCTCTCTGCAGCAGCTGGGCACTGCTTCACAGTGGCAAGTTACAGCTTTACAGTGGCTGGGTAGGATTTCAACAGGACCAGTGTGTTCTACTAATCAGTGTGTCCCAGCACAAGCTGGTGGCAGCGCTCCACACAGCCGTGGAACAGGGAAACATCCCGGCACAGAGCAGCAGCACAATTTCATGTGGCTGCTTTGCCTGTCCTTCTCTCTTGCATGCCCATTCCAGAATCCACACTTCCCACTGCTCCTCCTGGTGCCTCTCCTCGCTGCCAGTCTCAGTTGGCAGAGCCCACAGTGTCCCCACTGCCATTCTTGCATCACACTCAGTTTTTAACTGCCTCAGCAAGGCCACTAAAAGCCTCCAGGGTTTTATCACATTGATGGCTGCCTCATCTCCTAGGGTGGTTTCTTCAATAATAAACATGCCAACTTGCTCACATGTTGTTAAATGTGGAGCAGTTCCTTCAGTTATATACAGTCCATGTTTCTTGGACCGTGTTAGCAGGGCCGGTAAAGCCTGATCATCATATCTTATCCCCTGTTTCTTTAAAAGAGGAATCCATACCTTAATAATGGGGTCCATCTGTACCGAAGACAACACTCCCATATTTTTTTCTTTCCCAGGGACATCTTCTACTCCCAAAAAAGCAGGGTGGCGGGGGGAAGCAGAGTCCGCGCGGCTTTCTCCAACACCTTCTGCAGCTATATCCACTACTCTGCTGGGATTCTAAGGCTTTTTCCGCCATTCTCCACAGCCCTACTGACTACTGGCAGCAATTCTCACTGTCCCGTGGCTATTCCTGCCACTCTCCACAGCCTTACAGGCTGCAGGCAGCAACTTCTGCTGCCTTCTGCCTCCCTGCAATATCCGTGGTGGCTTGTTCTATCACCTTGGGGTCACCAATCATTGCAATGATGTGTCCGAGGCAGGGAAGTGACAAACACACACAAAGATCATTCAGCATCAGTCATATTGAGACCTTCTTCCCCTTATAGATCATAAGACACGTGCAGTTAATCCTCATTGGCTGAGCCAGTCGCCCCCTGGCCAACCAGCCAATAGCAGCCTGAACCCCCAACAGCCTGGGCCTGCTCTCCAACAGGCCTTACTGGTCGGGTTACATAATCGAGGTGATTATATAATCAACCATATTTCAGTTATAAAGTTAGAATTATTTGTAACTGTGAGGCCTATGGACTACCTGTTGGCCACAACACCTATACAAATCTCTTCCTTCACTTTCCTCTGCCTCAGGTGCTTCTGTCATCAGCTCAGGGATTTTCTCTCTCCCAAGGCTTATTTTCTAGCTGGAGGCTTTTCTGATCCTCCCCTGACTTGTGTCCTGAAGAGACACCTGTGACCCAGGTGTGGGACATCCCCTTCCAGAGCAGGGTCCCCAGAGGATCCCCACAGTGAGGGATGATGTCCATGGGGTGCACGGGGTGCTGACTGCTGTGACCCACCTGGGGACAGTGGGCACAGCTTCCAGAGGCACCTTTTGGAACACTCAGAGATGATGTCCCAGTCCTGTGCAGAGCATCATCAGATAATAAATGTTAACATTCCTCAGCCCTGACTGCCAGCATGTTGCTGGAATGGATTTGTTATTTTTATGAAGGAAAAGAAGAAAGACTGTTGGGAGAGAAAGTTCTAATAACCTGGATACCATCTGACTGAACACCCATATCCTCTCATAAAACTTCTCTTCAAACAAGGGTGTTTTATACCCAGCCCTTTGTCAGCTTTGAGTGATCCAGCTGCAGGAACCAGGATCTGCATTTGCCCCTATTTCACATGGAACAAATATTATTCTTGCAATAAACTCATCAAGGCAGGATTCGTGTTTTATTTGCATTCATTTGTCCAGCCTCTTCTCCAAGCCAGCTGTCTCCTGACATCAGTACTCACAAACCTCAAAAGTGCCTCTAAGAGATGACAGTCCCTGACTGATTTAACTAATGGCTCTTTTTTGATGCTGCTTCTCATTGGGAGGTGCGGAATCTGGGACCCCAACATAGGTAAGGCTGCCACAGGCCCAGCAGGCCCAGCAACACTGAGTATCTCCAGTAGCTGCACATCAACCCAGTAGCTGCTCCAGGATCTTCCCCACTGCCCTCTTCAGACTCTAAGATCTCTCCAGCAATTGGCCAGGGCCCTCTGAGCCTCTGCCAGTCAAATCCTCTGGTTTTCACGTCCTCACACACATGCAGACTCCTGGCTCCCAAAGCTTTTACCCAGCTGGTCAGCTCCTCTGGCTGGACACTCCCTGGGATCACATCCCTGTATACCCACACAGATCCAGTCCCTGGCACACAAGCCATTCACCCACAGTCCCACTCCAGGGGGGCTCCCATACCTCCCTTCAAAGAGAATAAACAGTCGCTGACCCAGGAAAGGATTTAAGAATGGAGGTTAATGAGAAGCCACATCACAGTCTGCTGATCAGGATCAGGATCACACTAGCCAATAAACTCTTTACAGAGCACTGGCCACACTTTTCCTCTGAGCCTTATTTTTGTCCTTTGTTTGTTCCTTGTTACAATGTGCAGGGGCAGCCACAGGGTGCTAAAGAGCAACTTCACATCTCTGAGCCCGGGACGGTGAGATTGTGAGGGCATGACTGTAATGGCACAGATGAAGCAGCGAAGAGACAGGTTCTTGTTTGAATATCTGAGGACTGTTTATTTAGGAACACTGGCAGGGAATTGTGAAGGGGTCCAGGGATGTCAGGGACTCAAAATGGCTTCAAATGGAATCCAGGGATGAGAATGAGGATGGGGCTGAGGGCATAGGGTTATAAATTAGACAAATGGGGTGGATGTGAGGGTTGAGGTCCAACAGGGATAGGCAAAAGTGTGCAGAGGGGTAAATAGGAACCAGAGGGAACCAACAGGGTAACAGGGGTGGAGTACTGTGGCAAAACAGAGCCAGTGGGGTTCCAGGGAAGGCAGAATATTCTAGGAGGGGTGCACATAGGGTGAACAGGAGTTGAACAAGGTGACATGAACTTAACAAACAAATAGGACAACGAAACCTAAGAGATATTAACATTCAGCTTCAAAGGCCCACGGGCGGAAGGCTTTTCTCACCCTAACCTAGAGAGGTATTTCCTCCTGTTTGCATCAGCCCCTCCAGGGTTGAGGCATAGCTGCCCTGGCAGCAGGCCCCTGGGCCTCCACTGTTCCTCTCCAAATTCCACCAACTCCTACATTTCCCCACCTCTGGTTCTTCCCCTAAGCTTCCGACAGTAAATATAATAGGATCCTGTGCTCCCCTTCTCCTGCATTCATAATATTTCCTATATACCTGTGTAAGGAAAAAGGGAGAGAGGTTAGCTGGAAGGACCTTAAACCTCACCCAGTCCCACTCCCTGCCATGGGCAGGTGTGGGAAACACTAAAAGTAAAAAGGATTTTTAGGAGTTGAAAAAGCAGGCCTCCAACAGAAAAAGTTGAGAACTCAGAATTTAGTGCAACTGAAAAGTTTAAAACTAGAATTGATACAGTATTATAGCAAACAAGGACATGGGAAACAAAGGCTGAGTTTCTAGGTTTGGCTTGAACAAATCTTAACACTGCAGAAAATATATGCCTGACAAGATACTAGAAGGTCTAAAGATTAATAAGGGTATTGTGTATTGTTAATAGGAAAGCATACAAGCGAGCATTGTTTGAAACACGTCTATGTGTGCTATAACTGATTGGCTAAAACAACTGTCTGTAAGCTTTAGCAGTATACTATTCACTGAAAAGTTCTTGAGATGCTCTGTAACAAAGAAATTTGCAGCTGCTGCTGCTGGCTTGGTATGAGCTGTTGCTTTCTATCAATTGCCACTACCCCCTGTAATGAGACTGACGCTTCATTAAAGACTGAAAACAGCAATCCTGGCAGTCTCATCCTATTTCTGCCATCGCCAACACAGGCAGGGACACCTTCCACTATCCTAGGTTGCTCTAAGCCCCATCCAACCTGGCCTTGGACACTTTCAGGGATCCAGGGGCAGCCACGGCTTCTCTGAGTAACCTGTGACCAGGCCTCACCATCCTCACAGGAAGGAATTCCTTTCCAATATCCCATCTAATCCTGCCCTCTAACAATGAGAAACAATTCCTCCTTGTCCTGGCACTCCAGACCTTGGCCAAAGTGCCCCTCCAACTCTCCTGATTCCCCTTCAGGCACAGAAAGGGGGTAGGAGGTCTCCTGGAGCCTATTCATCTCTAGGTGAACACCCCCAACTCTCCCAGCTTGGCTCCAGAGCAGAGGGGCTCCAGCCTGTAAAGCATTTCCATGTGCCTCGGAGACCTTTGTTGACTGGCAATGACATGGTTTTGGTCACATTTCCAATGTGCATGAGATGTCCAAAGTTACCACCGTACACCCCCTTGGCACAATCTGGTTTGTTCCTGGAATGTAACAGGAGGAGAATCCTTTGTGTAAATGTTCTGTGAATTTCCCACTCTCTAGTGAAGTTGAGTTATGTGAGCTATGTCTGCTGTTGACTTATCAGGGTTCAGACCTTCTGCCTTTCTCAAAAACAATCTGTTCAACCGCTGGATTGCTGGATGTAGAGGATTGGTTAGCTGACAAAGGTCACATAGACATGCTGCAGGTGGCTGAACAAAGCCTCAGACAACATCGTACTCAGCTAGTCTGAGTTGCTGATATGGCACAGACACTTTGTCCTTGGCTGCAGCTGTTATACAATAACAAGATGTTTGTGGTCAGTAAGGCGTGAGAAAGGAGGATGTAAGTACACAAGAATGGGGAAGTGAAAGAAGGGCTGACCTTTAAGGGCAACAACCAATGGGGTGCATGAGTTACAGAATATGCATTAGCTAATTATGAACTGTATAAGAGTACTAAGCAGTAATCAATAAATCGAAGCTTGCTGATTGCTCACATTGAGTGTCCGAGTCTTCCCTCGCCACGACAGTCCNACAACAGATGGTGCCCGAACAGGGACCCCA
>WBMY01008773.1:0-20583 GCA_013397315.1 Donacobius atricapilla
ATTATTATTATTATTATTAGTCCCCAGACTAACCCTGGCTCTCAGAGGAGTCTGATTCAGACTTGGTATCTGAAGCTCCCAGCCCCATCCACTTGTGCCACCAGTGGAAATCTGAAAGTTCAGCTGCTGATATAGATTAAAATGGTTCCCTCCATTTGAAAGGATGTGGAATTTTCTCCTAGATTGAATTTGACACTGTATCACCAAAGTGAATATAATTCACTCTGATCTCCCTACCATTTCGAACCAATGGCCCATTCATGTGTAAATGCGCAGTTAAAGGGGGAAAAAAGTACAGCAAAGACAGACCATAATGTCATCTGTATCCAAGCAATCACTTCCATTGTGTTCCTGGGATAAAAGGAGAGGTAAATATTAAACAGAAAAAGGATTGTGGCTTTACAGGCATTCAGGGATGTCCATTTTGGAGCAAATCCAGTCACTCACTGCGTTTCTGTTTAAGCCTACAGACATGGGAATGGATTACAGAGGCAAAGTCTGGTGAATACTGAATCCCACCTACTCTGCAGCCAGAAATTAAACACCTCAGCGGGCAATAATCCTGGATAAGTTCCCCCAAAAAGATCCCAGGGTAGGAACCCTTAGGTGGGAGTGTGACCAACTCAGTGAAACAGCACCCTCAGCTGTGGATTCCAGGGGTGCTCTGAACACAAGGGCATGGAAATGCTTGAAAGACACCCCCTTATCTATTTGCTAAGCCAGGGTTAAGTGAGTCCTACAGCACTAAGGGAATGAGGAGTGACCGATACAAAGAGTAATTTTAGAATGACAAAGTAGGAAAATATTGAAGGCCAGTCCTCAAAATAATCACCAGTGCACAAATAACAGAGGGTGGGGAAAATGCCTCCCAAGAGATGAAGGCAGAAGCCTCCCCTCTGAAATAATTTTAGTGTCAAAGGCACGGATTTGGTTACAGACCCAGGTCCAAAGGTTTTTAGACACCGCAGTTTCAACCCTACCTCAGTGCTCCTGGGTGAGAGCCCTGAGGCTCTTCCTGCAGTGCAGAGCCTTCCACAGTGTTGCACTGGTTTGAAAAGTAAAAATACAAATAAATGAACAAGCAAAGGAATCACTAAAATGGGCTGTAAATAATCTTTCCCTTCCTTCTTCTCTGGGTGAGGGCCCAAGAGTTTCATCCTGCAAACCCTTCCCAAACTGAGGAACTCAGGAAGGGGCTGGGTGGGTTTTCCCACTGGAGTTTTTACTCTGGAAAAGAAAACCAGTCTGAGTTCATCTAGTTCCTAATCTGTCCTGCCCTGTCCCAATTTCCAATCCAGATCTGATTTTATGGAAAAGACTGCACTCTCCAAAGGGTCCAAACGGTGGGAATTCACTGCTGGAGGGTTTTGTTCCTGTCCAGCCCTGCCTGGCTCCGACTGCTGCTCACTTTGGTACAGTTGTAGATGATTACAAGAGTCATTAAGCAGCATAAAATCATGCATGCTGGCTAATTAATGTGGAATTGATTCTCCTTTTAGTTTCATTTTTTATGTCTGCTGAACTCCACTGGAATCAATAAAGGCAAGCTCAGTAAGGATTGCAGTAAAATTGATGTAAGTGAAGGACGTCGGGCTGGAGTTTAATGAGTTATAAAATCCAGAGAAACAGAAAGAGAAAATCAAACTTCCAGCTCCATCCATGTATTTATTGTGATTGTACGTGGTCAGGAGCATTTGGGAAATTTTCCTCAACATTAGAGTCCAAGTGGTGCATTGAAGGCTCAGTAGAGGAGAAATGAAAGCTCTCAGAGTGATGTAAAAGGGGTGAAAACCCCAAAAAGTTCAAGCTGAGGCTCTGGAAGTTTTCCATTCTTTACTCCCACCACAAACCCACTCCAGATTTCCAAAGAACCTTCCCGAGCTTTCCTTCCATTTGCCAAGGGTTGCCACCTTCCTCTCCTTTCAGGCCCCACCTTCAGTGTTCAGTCTCTGTCCTCACAGATCTCAAGTCCAAGTCAGGAATTTCTAACTCAACTTAAACCACGGAAACAATTCAAAACTTAATACATTTCTGTGGTTTCCTTTCTCCCTCATCCCTTGCTGCCCCGCTCAGAGCAGCGTTTCCCAAACTTTGTTTAAATAGGACGTTTCCAGCCACCCCAGGAGCGTCACCGCGCCGTGACGCGGGGAGGGAGGGGGGCTGTCCTGTCACATCGTGGGATGTGACACAGCACAGGCTGATGGGCCAGCCTGACCTGACACCACAACTCCCAGAGATTCGCCTTCATCCAGCCACGAGCTCGTGTCACGCTCTCCGAGAGAGACGCACGCAAAATATTTGTTATTTATCTACTTTTTTTCCTTCGCTGCGATTTCAGCCCTTGACCTTTCAGGGCTGGCTGGAAACGAGCAGTGCCAGCTTTGCCTGCCTTGAATGTTTTGACCACGGTTTTGTGACGCTGTTCGTCCCACACACACTCACACTTTGATCAGAAGGCATGAACTAAAAACTGCTTTATTTGAAAGTCTGACTCCATTATATAGTATTTCTACAAGGGCCAGGGATTGGGGGAGAAGGTTGGCACCTCTCCCCATCCCGTTGGTCAGGACACCTGTCCATCAGCTGTCCGTATCTCTAAGAACAGGAATGAAAAACTCTCCTTGGAAACTACAATAACGTTGGCTGTGTTTACAGGCCAGAGCATGAGAAAGAACCCAAAACATGAAACTGTGAAACAGAAGAGAAGGCTGAAAAAATCAGGGCGACAGTTTTGCTGATGGGAGGATCAAGTTGCTGCCGTGCTCCAAACCAACCTGCTCTGTACAAAAAGTGAGGAGTTTGCTTAAAAAATGGTTGTATTTTACAGCCTTAATGATATTACAGCTGGATAGAGCACGGCTTTCATCCCCGTTCCTTCACAATTTCAGAAAACCAAGCTATAAAAATGAAAGAACTTCAGAAATTGTGGATTCCTCACAAGAACAAAACAAAACCCAAACAAACAAACAAAAAAAGTCAAATTTCTAAAGGCTGTGCTTAGGGTTTTTGCCCTCCAAGGCATTTACTATGGATATTTCATGGCAGCGTTAGCTCAGATTCCCATGAAAAGTTAGCTCCAGCAATTAGGCAGAAATACAGGAATATTTCTGGCAGACACATTCCATGATAACCACAGCAACACATCCAGGCAGCCTCTCCTCAGGGCACATCTATTTTTTAAATGGAAATACACCCAGAATGAGCTGATTTTCTTCAGCCTCCCAGCCCAGAGAAGGTGCAGGCAGGGCTTTTTTATCCAGCCTTGCTCATCTATTACAGTTCCATAAACTGTATTTTTCCTAAGGAGTCATCTAGAATTTATAACAGGCTGAAAATGGAGCCTGGGTAATTGGTCTAAAGAGGTTTCTTATTTGTCCTCCCCATTTTTATGTTTAATATGAGTTATCCAAAGCCAAATCCTCCAAATCACACGGGAGATGTTTAAAAATCAATTTTTCCCTCACCCCTGGTAATCAATGGGATTATTTTACCTTCGATGGCCATTTTGTCAAGGAGGTTTGAACCAGCCCTGCTTATTCCTTCAGATAAATTACATGGATTCATCCCACTGGAACATCTGCAGCATCAAGGAGCGCCTAAAATCACCCACCAAGGTGTGTGCACAGCTCATCAATCCCTAAATTTGGCTGTGGGACCTTATTCCCTGGGATATACCCACTGTCTGCTGGCATCAGTGGGGAATTCCTCAGTGCGAGCAGCTGGATTTGCATCCAACAGAACAATATCCACTCTTTCCACACATTCCCCAGGACAGATCTAGAGTTTCGCCAAAATAAAACCAAAAATTGCCTCATGCTTTAGGCTTTCGATTTATTCCATATGGAAAATTGATTAATTCTGATATATTTTTTAAAAATCATGATCCAAGCCAATGTTCAAAGGGAATTCTCTCAGAGGGTTTTTTGGGTTTTTTTTTCCCCTCCCCAACAGCAGCTGCTGACTCACTCAGCTCTTAGTTGCTCAAATTTATGACAACAATAAAATGTTGAAGTCAAACCTCCTTGCAGGATGCAGCTCGGGCTGGAGAGCGTGCAATCAAAATCCAGGGAAGCAGCACAGGGAGAGGGATCCTGGGATGATCCCACCCATTAATCCCCAGCCAAACCCTGTCTCTGCTGCCTGCGTTCATTTCTCTTTGCCTGCTCGAGGTGGTGCCAGTCTCAGGGAGCTGAATGCTGCGGGATTTCACGGAATCACAGAATGAATGACTGGGTTGGAAGAGACCTCCAAGGTCATCGAGTCCAACCCAGCCCTAACAAACACCCCAACTAAACCACGGCACCCAGTGCCACATCCAGTCTTTGTTTAAACACATCCAGGGATGGGGACTCCACCACCTCCCAGAGCCAACCATTCCAGTACTTTATCACCCTTTCTGTGAAAAACTTTTTCCCAATATCCAACCTGTATTTCCCTTGGCACAGCTTGAGGCTGTGTCCTCTCTTTCTGCCAGTGCTGCCTGGAGAAGGAGCCCAACCCCAGCTGAGCACAGGCACCTCTCAGGGAGTTGTGGAGAGTAACGAGGTCACCCCTGAGTCTCCTTTTCTCCGGACTGAACAGCCCCNCAATGACCTTTGGGATCATCTGCAGCTCTGGCGCGTCCTGAGGGGAGAACAAACTCAGCATGAACCAGAAAACTTCTCCGAAAGTGCTCCTCGAATTACAGAATATCCTGAATTTGAAGGGACCCACAGGGATCATCAAGTCCAGCTCCTGACCCTGCACCCGTTACTGAGGTGGGAATGAGGGTGGGAAATTGTGGTGGGGCTGGTCCTCACTCAGTCACTAAACTCAGGAAAACCATGTTTTCCCATGAAAATCCTGTGGAATATGAGTTTTGTCCCAGTCCAGAGGCGCTCACAACACTTGGGTGGTTCACTCACTCTCTTCCCAGCTCTTCCTTTCTCTGGCCTCTTGATGTCTGATTAATTTGATTTATACTGATTGCATTGGTTATTAGGCAAAAAGGTGTGAGCTGAATAAATATACTAATAAATACACTATTCAATATACTAATAAATAAATATACTAATAAATATATTAATAAATATACTAATAAATATACTAATAAATATAATTAAAACCCTGCACTCAGCAGGTCGAGCATCACGTACCAAGCTTATCCCTGCCAGTAAATTAACATTAAATAGCGACCATTTGGTGAGAGATTTAGATTAAAAGTTGGGAAGGAATTCTTCCCTGTGAGGGATGCGAGTACCTGGCACAGGGCGCCCAGAGAAGCTGTGGCTGCCCCTGAATCCCTGGAAGTGTCCAAGGCCAGGCTGGAGCACCCTGGGACAGTGGAAGAGGTGGAATTTGCAGAGTTTTAAAGGTCTCTGTCAATCCAAACCATTTGGATTTTATGGAAACGGTCCCCACTCTACCAATGGAGAAATTAACTATTTATGGGCAGCTTGAGCAGGAGGCAAAGAGGGCTGGGATAATCTGCGGGAAGGCACTGGACAGTGAATGCTGGAGGTTTCACTGCCTCGTTTGAGGGGTCAGACTCAGACCCAGTGACTCAGGCTCTGAGTCAGCCCCGTGCCGATGGCGCCTGCAGGAACCACCTGCCTTAAGCTGGAAACTTCATTAAGCAACCCACGCGCCCTAATGGGTCATGTTTTATTCTGTCCCAGCCTCTCTCGGTCACCCAAGGGTCTGCAAAGCATCAAAAAAATCACAGTCCATCTCCAGGAGCAAAGGTTGTAGGGCCATTTTTGCTGCCCATTTCCGGGGGAGTGGGACATCGCTGAGATGTTTCATTAACTCCAAGTTACTTTTCTGGCTGTTTAGCCGGCCTGGGAGGAATTCCCAGTGCTGTGGAATTATCCAAAGGAGCACCAACAGGAAAAGTGGGATTTCTGTTTTAGGAAGCCAATCCCCAGCGTGCAGGCGACTGCCTGAGCTGTTCCTCCCTTAATGAAGACACATGGATCATCTGCAGGAGCTTCTGTGAAATAGTTTTGTGTTCTCGTGGCCTTATATTGGAAAAACCTGCCTGGAAAGTGGCGGAGTCCCCACTCCTGGAGGGATGTAAAAGCCATGGAGGTGCTGCACTTGGGGACAGGATTTAGTGGTGAAGGTGTCAGAGCTGGGTCGGTGCCTGGGCTCAGTCCTGGGGGACTTTTCCAACCTGAAATTCCACAATTCTATGATTCCTGAGGCAGGAACTCCCAGCATTAATCCAAATCCACAGTCCTGACTCCTTTAACTGCTTCCAACTGCTGATACAAGCCCAACCAATTTGTTTAGGTATTTATAAACCGTTCATAAATCGTTAAACGCTAATTATATTCCCTTTCTTTCCCCTTCCATTTGAGCTGCTCCTCTTGCTGGTCCTTACTGCCGTGAATATTTTCAGCCCACGAGCAAATTCCAAGGAATTATTCCACGGGAAGGATGGCTTTTAAATCATTTACCACCAACAAACGCTCTTGGCCATCCTAGCAGACAGCATCTGTTTATTTAAGCGATCTGAGAGGACTCATTAATCCCGAACACACAATAAAATTGTCCGTTTGGGGCATGTTGTGGGGCAGGAAATGCTCTTTCCAGCCTCAGCAAGGCCCAAGGAGGATCCTGTCTCATGCTATTGAGGATTTCTCCAGAGAAGTTGGATGTCCCGGCTTTCCCCAGGCTTCTAGACATGGATTTTTGCAACTTTAAAAGCGCTCACGGCTGTCTCGTGCCTTCAGAAGTGATGTCCCAGCAGCCACTTCTGCTTCCAGAGGGTTTCTGCTCCTGCATTTGCTCACAACATCTCCGGTTCCCACCGCCCCAGAGCCCTCAGGAACACAAGGCTGCCGCAAAAAGAAAAAAACAAACAAACAAAAAAAAGGTGGAAGAAAAAGCTTTTCTTGACCCCAGAGAGATTCTCCACTGACCAAAGTATTAAAAAGTCACAAAGCTGTGCTGGCCGTGACAAAAATCAGATTTTGCCTAATGCTGTCATCTATTTTGCCTTCCTAGCTAATGAAAATACTTCAAGCTGATTTTTCTATTTGCAAGAGCAGTTCCCTCTTATTTTGGCACTGATCTCATCCTAACATTTCATAACAGAGGAATGCAGGAAGGGAAAGAAAAGGAGTTTTGTGCTGCTCCATTTGTAAAGAGCTAAGAAAACTCTCCAATATTGCATTTCAGATATTTAAAATTTGTTTTTTCTTTCAGAAAAACAGGCAGCCAGAACTTTTTAATGAAGTGTGTACTCACATAGCAGCTTCATTGGCATTTCTGAGGTCTACTTATCCAGGTTTCAGTTCATGTTTTCATTCCCACATGGGAAACCCACCCTGATTTCATTCTCTTTACATCATATGCACAAAAAAAAAAAAAAGTTTGTAGAAGGAAAAAGAACCTTGAAGAGAGACAAATTTTCAGTTTCAGTGTCTTGACACAAAGTCAAGACTGTGGTAAAACTGTGATTACCCTAAATTCATCAAAAGAGAGTGGAATTACTGTGCATAATGCAATATATTGTATTTCTGAAGTCGGGAGGTCCAGGCTTTGGGGTGATAATTAGAATATACGCATTAATATTAGTACTGGCTACAGAAAAGCAGCAAACCGCTGAAAATATCACTTGTACAAGCCCAGAGGCAGAACTCTGAGCCTCAATTCTGTTTGAATGTCTCCCAAAGACGCAGGAATTCCCCAGGAGCTGTTTCACGTGGAGGCGACTCCACAGCGAGACAAAACCTTCCCCACCTGTCAGAGGCAGCCCCAGCTCCTGCCCTGCTCCGCTGGGGATTTCCAGAACCTTCCATTCAGTGAAACCCATGCCCGGCGCAGAATAGGAGCCATGACTTCCAGTCCTCTCCATAATTCAGAACAGCCTTCAGGCGCTTGCAACGGCTGAAATTAAACGGGAAATTAAACGATTCTCCCCCCAAGGCGGTGGGGTGCAGGCAGGAAATGCATTTAGGAGTAAGGACACGAGTAGTTCACGCTGCTTTACTCAGCACATCTCCTTAGCAGTCCCCTGACACATTTTTTAGGATATTTCTTGAAGCATCCTGGGTTTAAGCTGCCTTAATGCCTCCGGCACGCTCCCAGCTCCCCCTTCCAAGGGCGTTCTCAGACTGGAAAATCGGGTTTTCTCCCGTTGTAAATCCCTAAAAACCACACCAGGGCTTCCCAAGTGCTGAAGGCCAGGTTAAAGGGTGTGCTCCCTCCTTTTTTATGACTTTTAAATTAGCACAGAAATGAAATTTGCTGTTATTGTAGGGCATAAATGAAGATATTCTCTTTCCATCGGGCCCTGCCTCAGGTAACCCTCAGACTTTTAAGAAAAGTGCTGATGCTCTCAAATCTCAGCCTGAGCTGAGACAAACATTTCCTTTTGCAAAGAAATAAAACCTGGAAAACGTTAAAGCTGGAGTCAGGAAATGACAGGACACCTGCAGAGCCTGTAGGATACTGGGAACGCCCCAAATTCTTCACCCCACGAAAGTGACAAAAAATGAGAATTCAAGAAGTGGAAAGAATTCACAATTCCTGCGGAAGGTTTATAATCCTTCCCTCCTGCCGGAATAAACTGACATTTTAGGAGTGCTGCATTTATTTAAATGCCAGCCTGGCACATAACTATTTGATTCCATAATGATTATTGGCAGTCATGATAAAACAGCTCACAAGTTCACCCCATGAGTTTATTTATTGCGTGAAAGGATTTGCCCAGAAGCAAATTTTGGTGGTGATGAGAGCTTGTATTGACACAGAAAAATTAAATGGGAATTTTATTGTCATGAAATATCAGGATTAAGCTAATCATACCCCAGCTGTCAGCGACAGAGAGATTTATCAAAATATTGCAAAATTCCAAGGCCGTGGAGCAGGGTTGGGTTTGGGGTTTTTTTCCATATCATTTTGATATTAGATTAGACACGAGCCTATCTCAACAGTGTGCTCACAGTTCCAATATTTAACAGTTAACTGGGGAAATTCCGCTTTATGAACAGGAGAGTATCAGTCATTAATCATTAATTACAAAACCTGGAGAGACAACACCATCAGGCTGGCATTTTATACTGACGGAAGAGCCGTGAAACCACGGAGCGCACAATAATTATTGAAGAAGTTGCTTGATGGGGCGGTTTATCCATTCGGGCAGTGCCGCAGGAATCAGATTTGAAGGAAAATGGGGCTCTGACAGCCCAGAGGGTGGGAAGGAGCTGGGAGCAGCTGGGATGAGGCCCCAGGGCCAGAGGGCAGAGCAGGCCCCCACATCCCAAAGTCACAATCCCAGGAGGGTTTGGGTTGGAAGGACCTTAAGTCCCATCCTGATGCCTCAGGATTTGAGCTTTTATATTTTCTGTACCTTTGTACCCCTGCAGTTCTTTAGTGCATGACTCCGAACCCCACCCACAGTGTGAGCTGCTGCTTCCCCATTTTGGGCAGACACAGCAACTCCTCTCCAGGCCTGGCAATCAAGGACCCCTCACTGCCTCAGGCCCCAGAGATGGGAACAAAAGTGAGCTGGGGGAAACTTGGGGTGAGTGACTTCATTACCTGAAGCTGTAACTGGAAGATGAACCCCCAGTGTGCAAATGGCCCAAACTGACCAAAGTGTGAAACCCCGTGACCCNAACAGAAGATGTTTTTGCTGACTCGATCTTGTTTTCATTCTTTCTTTGGAGGTGGAGACCATTTGTGTCTCTCTGTGCTGGCCAATGTGATTGAGTGGGTGTCACTGCTAACACCAACCAGTTTAGCTCTAGTGACCTGGTACATAAAGAGGTCAAATTTTGAATAAATGTTCTTCTAGCCTTCCGACAAATTCTAGATTTGTGTGTTCGGATTTCGTGTCCTACAGCAGCAGAAGTGCTCCCTCCCTCAGATCATCCTGGTGCCTCCTCTGGAATCGTTCTTCAAATATTTCCATGAAAAACTCCAAAAAGTTCCATTTCATCATGGAAACCATGTCGTAGTTGGTCACTTTTAAACCAATTCCCCCTTGTCCTAAACCACGACATTCCCAACTTCCCTCGCTGCCAGCACTTCCCTGCCCTTGTACCACAGATTTCCTGGTGTGGGCACCTGGGAAAGGTCCTGCCCCACCTCCCTCTTTAATCCTCATCCAGAACCTTCCTTTCTGTCCCACTCATGCCAAAGGCAAGACTTGTTCCCCGAAGGAGAAAAAATAAATTAAGGAAATTGAAAAAAAAAACAAAACCACCCTCAGATAGGAAAATGTCTTTCATGCTCTGGAAGCAGAATTTAGAGACTTCCTTTATCTGGGGTTTTTGTCCATCCCCAAGTCTCAATTTGTTCTTCCCTGATTGTTTTCTAACTTTTCCAATTATCTCAGGGGGGCATCAATTTGTTTTCAAAGTCAGGCATTAATTTAAAACAACACTTTGAGCAATCCCGCTTGTTTCTTTCTGAAGGTCTTTTTAATGGCACAAGCATCTGCATAGCCCATCAATCTTCCCTCCTGGATATCTGGAGAGCCATCTCTGTCCTTACAGGAAGGCTGCTCCAGGAGCATTTATTAATTCCAGAAGATTCAGATATCTCATTATGCCATACCTGGAGAGCCTCTTGCTGGCTGGGGACGCATCGGGAAAGTTTTGTTGCACTTGTCTCCAAATTGACTTCTTCTCCCTCAAAAATTAACCCAGGAAGCCACAGATTTAATGGAAATAATTGTAAATAATGCTGGTAAGAGTAATATCATTTTAGTGGGCCTGAGGTGTCTCAGGAGTGGATATTCCACAGAGCTGGGCTCTCCTTTGGGGATAAGGAGAATAATTTCTTTGTATTTGTAGCATGCGAAATCCTACAGTGCTTATTTAGATATTAATTGGGATTATCCAGGCAATTCTCCATACTGGCCTTAACTTTTTTTTACCTGAGTTTGTTCCCGAGCAAAGATTTGCTGGGACAAGTGGAAAAACGGGATCCACAGCTTTTAACCCTCTCCAAGGCATGGACTTGGGTGCTCTCCTCCCCTTCCCTTCTCTCTGCCCAGAAAAGGATCTGGTATTTCCACACCTTTTCTATCCTTTTCACCATAATTTGAGAATTGAGACTTAAAACCAGCAGGAAATCAGCACCCTGAACAACCCAAACTTTTCCAAATACTTCCAGGGAGACTCTTCTGTTTCCCTGAAAATATTCACTGTATGTTTCTTTACTTAATCTTTTTAAGATCCACAACTTCTTAAAGAAAAACATCACTGAATGCTTGGGATATTTTGGATCTGCCACACATCTCTCAAGAAATTACAAAAAAGTCCTTAAAATGATTGTGGGAAAGGAATCTCAGAGCTTGCAGAGTCCATCCCAACCACACCATCTCCTCAAGCCCTAAATGAAGCAGCTCATTACTAACTCGATAATTAATTACGGTATTTTTGAAGACTTTCCCCTTGTAGTATTAAGGAAATGAGACAGAATGAGAAAAAGGAGAGGAAAAGAATTTCTGCCATCCCCTTATTAAAGTTTCTACTGCAACACTCCGGGTGTTATTAAAATACAATAAAAACATAAAAGGTCAGATGTGAGAAGGAAATATGGAAGGACTGTACTTGAAAAACCAAAATATTAAGCAGCTGATGCAGGAGATGAGTCAGAACCCTGAATAAACTTAAATTGTGTATTGGGAGGGCAACACCCCCATTTTTTTAGCTTAATTGAGCCTCGTGATTATTATTTAAATTTGGGGTCTTTTGCTTTATGATAAAAATAATGAAACACCCCATTTTCCATGGTAATTATGCAGAGTATTTCCAGTAACCAGGAAATCGAAGGGACATTTCCTGCTTGGTTTCCCACATTGGTTACTCTGGTTCGGGTCAATAACTAAGCTCCAAACTGAAAATTAGCATGCAAAGTCTGTTTACAATCATATTTTAATTAAGGAGAGCACCTTACAGATAATTACATGTAGTCAATCACAATTTGTGGTTCCAAGGAAATCCTCACTCATGAAAAAACTCTGAGTTTTGTATGTTTTTATAGAAGGTTCCAGATTCCTTTTTAAGTGAGGTCCAGAGTAAAACCCCAATTTTGAGGCCTTTCCACAAAGGTCGTTATCCCTCAGAGCAGAATTATCCTGTGTTAATAAGGCACCAGATTTGGAACATAAAGGTTCATGTTGTGTTTCACATGGGATAGGCTGCATTGCAGAACCACAACATTTTCAAATGACACATTTAAATAAGAGCTGAAGTGTGAACAAGCTGCTGAAATCGGCACTAAACTGCTACAGCAACGCCACAGCACCCCTTCGAGAAGTGCCAATAAAATATACACATTAACCAAGTTCATCGTGGAATATTCCAGAAGTGCTGGGAAATTATCACTAATTACCCTCCTGGCTCAGGCCAAAAACTGAAATTTTTCCACGTGAAATCATCCCTTCGCTTTTCACGCCTCTGCCACTTCTTAACCCTAAAACCCCAGCTGAGAGGTGGGGCTGGAAGCACAAAACTCTTTACCTCAAACTCCACCACATTTTAAAAGCCATTAATCAGGCTTCCCTTTAATTTCTGGCTGCATTGAAGGAATTTAATTCGGCCACAATTGCAGGCAGCTGAAAATGCAGAACCTTAGCAAGAAAAGTCCTTGCATTAAATCCCAGTTTTGTTGCATTAATGAGCGAGTGATCCCTGAGGAGTTGCATTTATTGGCTAACTCAGCCCAGGGACATTAGCACCAGATTAATTGCAGCTAATCTGGGGGCAAATTCTGCTTCCATGATCACAGGAAAGCAGCACAATTTCCCTGGATTTGCCTGGGAATCTTGCCCTTATTCCTGGGATGTGAAGTGCCACCACTCTGGGGTTCCCTCAGCGCCTGGGAAACACAGAGCAAATTCAAGGGGCTCAAACTTCCTCAGAAATCTGAGTTGTTTTCCTGTTTCAGGGAAATACTCTCATTTCTGATGAGGAATTTAAACCAAGCTCAGAAAAATCATTAATTAAATATGCAGGGGGGACAGCATGACGAGCTTAATCAGAGACTTCTTCCTGATCATTTGAAAAGCTGCTTTTTTTTGTTTGCTTGTTTGTTTGTTTGCTTCTTTGCAGCTGTTCCCCTTCCAAAGAAAAATCTTGCGGCTTCAAGGAAGAGAAATCTTTCCAATGGGAGATTTTCAAAACCAGGTTTAAATTGGATCTTGGGAAGGAATTCCTGGCTGTGAGGGTGGGGAGGGGCTGGGATGGAATTCCCAGAGGAGCTGTGGCTGCCCCTGGATCCCTGGCAGTGCCCAAGGCCAGGCTGGATGGGGTTTGGAGCAGCCTGGGACAGTGGGAGGTGTCCCTGCCGTGGCAGGAGTGGCACTGGGTGGGATTTAAGGTCCCTTCTACCCAAACCACTCCATAAAATGTAGAGTATGAACCTGCCCTTGTAGAAACCCACAACATGAGAAATCTGATTATTATTTTGATTTATCTCAGCAAATGGATGGCTCCTGACCCAAACTACTTCTTGGAACAAAATGAAATACAACTTCCCGTGTCATTAAAAACAACCATCACAAAGATAAGAATAAAAAAAAAACACCTTCTTTTTTCTTGTTAAAATGCAGACGCAATTTTAAATTTTCTCATAACTGAAGCCTGAGAGTCCATTTCCTCGGAATATTTTTTATTCCATTAAAGCTCTCCCTATGCCTGCGCACAGTGATGCATGAAAGCAGTGGTTTGGGATGTTATTACATTCCAACAGCTGCTTGCTACTTTTCATTAAAAAAGGATAGACAGTGGAAATAACATTTTTTAGGGAGAAAAAGAAAGGAAAAAAGCAAACCTGGAGTATATTTTGATAGCTGTGGTTATCAGGTATTTCACTTCGGGAAGTGAAAGGGGTTTTGACAAATGGGCGCAGGGGAATTGTGAGGGCATGGCCATGGGATGACGTGTTGGGAAATTCAATCTTTGCCCGGGCAGGGGAAAAATTTCAAATTCAAAGGCTCCAGTTTGGCAAGATATTGAGAGTGACCTATAATTAGGGACTGGGAGTTTTGCAGCTTCCCCAGCACATCATGTTTTAAAAAAAAAATGTCACAGTCAGCAAAAATATGCCCAAACTGCAGTGAGAGTCTGAGTGGAGCCATGAAAGGAGGAATTCCATCCTCACCACCCTCCAGCTTCGGGTAAACTCAAGGATTTCAACATCCCTGGAAGCGCCCAAGGCCAGGTTGGATGGGTTGGAGCAACCTGGGATGGTGAAAAGTGTCCCTGTCCGTGGGACTGGGTGAGCTTTGAGGTCCCTTCCAATCCAAACCCTTCTGGCATCCCATGATCCTCGCAATTTCCTTGCTCTGGTCCCGTTGAAATTGTAACAGCAGGTATCCTGGCACAACGTCCCTCTCCCACCTTGATTTGGTGTTTTTAAGGGGCATCCCGGCAATCCACACACGTGAAGTGAAATATTCTTTTTATTTACATTGCGGATTCGAGGGTAGAATGGTGAAGTGAGAAAGAGAAGCCTGGACTGATTGCAGGGCTGTATTTTCCTGTTACCAAGATGAACTCCTTACTCCTCATCCGTAATTCCAGCAGGAGGGATAATGTGGGAAGCACCAGAAAAGTCCTGCAAAATTTCTCTCCGTGAGGAGAGCCCATTTTCCCTCCTCTCACACAGAAAATATTTATTGCACAGAAGGCTGAAGGCATTTGCTCAGCAGAAAAAAGCTCCTGCTCATCCCAACAACTGGAGTGATGGAAAACGTGGTGTCAGGAAGAAAATTCGCTGGTGTTCTCCTAATTACGCAGAAATGCTTCCTCATCACTGCGTTCACTCTGTTAAAAGTCAGTTTTCAGCTCTAATTGTTCCTTTGGGCTCCCCAGAGATTGGGATGCTGCTGCCTCCGTGCCATTCCAGCTCGGATCCCGCTGTGTCCAGAGCCTGCCGAGGAAATTCCAGAGCCTGCCGAGGAAATTCCAGAGCCTGCCGAGGAAATTCCAGAGCCTGCCGAGGAAATTCCAGCCTCTTTTGCAGTCAGGGAAGGTGGCAGTGGGCAGGAGCTCTACCCTCGGTCCCCACACCCTCACGCTCCTCCACTGTCCTGGGACGGAGCAGCAGCACAAAGGGAATGATCGTTTTCTAAATCAGACTTGAAACCAGCCCAAACCTGGAATTTTTCAGCCAGAGGAAGGAAAGTTATAAAAGATTACCACAACACCTGAGGATGGAGAGCAACAGATGAAAGCAGCTGAGAGGCCAGTCCCAGCTTGGTCCCCACTCCCTGAACTCCAGCATGGATTGTGCTGCCTGACTGGGACATTGGAATAAATCAGGACATTTCCATCCGCGTGCTCGCTTCATGAATTTGGAGCATTGTGGAGGAAACCTCTTGTCCATGACAAACGGAGAGAGCCGGGTTGGCTGAGGGTTGGGCATGGAAATAAATGTATTTTCACCCTGCTGTTGGCTCGGGCTCAGGCTTTGCCATCTGGAGCAGCAAATATTTCATGTGAAGAGGGCTCTTGACCGGGCTTGGATCATCGAGGATCAGACTGGAAAGGTTTGGCAGCAAATCTCCCCGAGGCTGCTCCCAGGAATGACTTCAGCAGGCCTGGGGAGGAGGGATCCCAGCGGGATTGGGGATCCAGCCCCGCTGGGATTCCCAATCTGCCAGGGATGCCCGTGGCCAGGGAGAGGGGAAAGTGCTGATATTCCAGCTAAAAGTGGGGGCTTTACATCGAGCCTGGAACTGAAAGAACAGCCCTTTATGTTCCCAGTGGTATCGGTGGCATCCAGCTCAGGGCCGGAATAAAAGAGCTGCAGTTCACCCCGCTCAGCCTTCCCTGCTGCCAGGAATTCCCATTGTCTCCAGCAGGAGCTTTGCCTGCCTCAAACAAAAGGAATTCTGAATAGGGCCAGAAAAAACCCAGCACAATCCCAGGCTCTCCATCACTGTCCTCTCCTGGAGTCCAGTGGGGCACAACCTGCCCCGTTCCCTGGAATTCCTGCAGGAATCCCACCTTTATCCTGGATTTTCCTGCCACCGTCACCTGCAGCTCCAGGGAAACACCCAAGGGAGATGATCTGAGAGCTCCGTTTGGGCCAGAATTTTTGATATTTGGGGTAATATAATAATATAATATTATTGTTGAAGTGTCCAAGGCCGGGTTGGAAGGGCTTGGAGCAACCTGGGATAGTGGAAGGTTCCTGCCCACAGAAATGGAATTTTTTAAGGCCCTTTCCAACCCAAAGTATTCCATGATTCCATACCATAATGACACATCCCAATGAGCATAAAGTTGGTGGGGACAAGAGGATAAAAAGCCAGAGAGGGAAATGATGGCAGCTCCTGGATTTGCCTTTCTCTGTGCCAGCAGCTGCAGCGTGCACAAATCCCATGGGAATTAAAAAAAAAAAAAACAAAACAAGGAAAATGGATAGAAATAAGATCATAATCTGGAAACATCTCCGAGCTGAGAATAATCCATACAAATGTTGTGTTTAATCAAGCAGCCAGGGCTCCCTCTCTTTATGGAAATCATCCCCAAACGGAGGATGTGTCATCCCTGCTGCTCCCGTTCTCCCAAGGAAACATCAAGTGGTGATTTATCATCCTTATCCACGTGTCACACGAGCAGAGGTGCATTTGGTGTTTGCTCCCAATTCCCAGCCTGGCATGGGATTTCCTTGGAAGGTGCAGAGGAGAACAGGATTCAATTATCCCCTGGGAATGGAGGGAAGAAGAAAAAACATTAAAAAATAACTCCCTGATTCCCTCAGGATCCGTCTTTCTTTTTTTAAAGTCATCCTAAGGCTTTAAAAATTCCATATTCTATAAAAAAGCCATTCCATGAGACTTTATTTTATTGTTTTTATTCATTCTCTTTCAAAATACTGTTTTTATTGAAGCCAAAAGTTTGGGTTTCATTTCAAGGGCCCATTTAAACATGGGACTTTTTTCTTTTTAAATAGGAAAGAGAGAAGGAGGGAAGGGAGGGGAGGGGAAANAAGGAAAAGGAAAAGGAAAAGGAAAAGGAAAAGGAAAAGGAAAAGGAAAAGGAAAAGGAAAAGGAAAAGGAAAAGGAAAAGGAAAAGGAAAAGGAAAAGGAAAAGGAAAAGGAAAAGGAAAAGGAAAAGGAAAAGGAAAAGGAAAAGGAAAAGGAAAAGGAAAAGGAAAAGGAAAAGGAAAAGGAAAAGGAAAAGGAAAAGGAAAATATTTTTTCTTGCCCTTTTCCCCAAATCCCCTAAATTTTATCACTGTAAGGGAATGTTTAGGTTTTGCACCAAATATCAAGGTAGGATTTAATGCAGAATTAATGGGATTTATGGTCAACTTTCTGCCTCCAGGAAAAAAAAAAATCCCAATTCTTTGCCTATTTTTTACTTCTCATTCATTTTAATTTTGTCATCCTGGAATTATAAAATGGGTGCTGAGATTTGTAACAATTTTGGGAATGAATTAATAGACCTGGGATTTGAATTTTTGTGGGGGCGCTGATGATGGAATACAATTTTAAATATATATCATGTATTATATAATGAAAATAGATAGAAATATATAGAATATGTTGCATAATATAATAATAGATTACATGAGATATATATAAGTTCACATATATAGAGTATATTGCATAATATAATTATATATAATCATAAGTTCACTTCAGATTTTTACCCTGACAAGAGAAGCTTTTGTAGTACTGAGTATTCCTTTTTACTTTTTCCGTCCTTTTCCCCATTTTTCTTTTTTTCCCTTAATAAATNTTTCCCTCTGGAGCCCAGGAAGTCAGGATAAGTCATGGACAGAAAGTCTGACCCATCCTCAGGGATTCCTTTTGTCCCAGCAGCTGCTCCTGAGGCCAGAGCAGGCTCCTCCAGGTCCAGCACATTAATTAGGATAAGGATAATCATTGTTTTCCCCTATGCTGAGAACTTTAAGGATCTTTGCCATGTTTGCCCCTCTCTCAGAAGTCAGCAGTAAATCCGTCCATCACTGACAATAAATAAAAATAAAATAATAAAATAATAAAATAATAAAAATGCAGAACTCTTTTCATACTTGTTGGGAAGGTACAGCCCAGTCAAATTTCCAGCAAGGTCCCGTCACTGAGGAGCAACAATTGCACAGCAATTTTGGAACCGGAATTTCTATGTTTTTTTTTTTTTTCCATTTCCCATCCTTTCCTGTTTTTTTTTTATTGCAATGGGTGAGCATGGCAAGCCTCAATGCTGATGTGAAAGCACCACCATTCATTTCTCCTCTTTTGTTGGGAGTTAAATTTTAGTTTGAGATCGAATTATTACCTTATTATTCAAATCCTGCCCCTTTAAGTGGGCAAAGGTGAATATTTGCCCTTTTTTTTTGTCCTACTTTTTGCAGGAAATTTGGAGCTTTTCTGTGTCAGCTTCCCAGATTTTTGCCTTGTTTATTTTCAAGTAGAAAGATTTCAAATTTACCTTTAAAAAAATATTCTGGAGCTGCATTTCCCCTTCCAAACAGTTTCAGTTCCCAGCTCACACAAGTTCTGTAGTTTTATATTAAATTCCTCAACTCGGACAAGATGGGCCCTTGCTTTCAGATGATTTCTCCTGCTTTTCCGAAAAATAAATATAAATAAAGCGCATCTGTTGGGTCAGGAATGTCCCAGGCTGTCAGACCTTGGGATCCAAGTGCCATCTTGTGTTCACACTCTGCATTTCAGGAATTTTTCCCCTCACAAATTCCTCAAAAACCGCAGCTCCTGCTCACTGTGGAAATGCTTGGAGAGGTGTTTGAACCATTCAATTCCGAATTATTGGCAAACTGAAACACCAGTAAAACCATTTCAAAATAATAAATAAAGCTGGAGATTTATAAATATGAGCTGTTTGCGCAATGAATCCTTGGGGTTTTCTGTAAAATCCACTTCCAGTGGGATGCAGGTCTGGCCGTGCCATCACCCTCCTCATCCCTCTNGATTTAAAATAATAATAATAATAATAATAATAATAATAATAATAATAATAATAATAATAATAATAATTCAATCCAATTAATCCAATTTGATTGATTAATTCAACCCCAATTGAAAACAATCCACCACAGGTACGCTACGCTTCTACAAAATTCTCTGCCAGCATGAGCAGTAACAGGTTTATAACAAATAATTCCCAGAAATAAAAGAATTAAATTGAATTTGAAACCCAAATCTCTGAAAATAATTCCCATCGGACGTGCTCTGCTCAGCTGGAATTCCTCTGCTGTTTCTCCCTTCTCTGCACTCTGTTTTCTCTCATTTTGTCAGTATTTAAAGATTATCTCCCAAATTTTATCTCTCCATAACCAAGAGACTTCCTAAACTCTGTGCCATCAGTAAGGCAAGAACCACCAGGAATGCTCAAATTCCCATTAATTCCACTTTCCCAGTGGCTTCCAGGAGGCCTGAGCAGTCAGATTCCCATTAAATCCCCATTTTCCCAGTGTCTTCCAGGAGATCTGAGCAGCCACATCCTACCCACGGCACCAAGGATTAATGGGGAGCTCTCCCCTTTCCTCTTCCCTTCACCTGAGTGAAATCAGACTGAAACCAAGGGAAGATTTACAACAGAAATGAAGATAAAACTGTAAATTTTTTTTCTCCCAGGCTTCACTGAGCATGCAAAGCACTGAGGAATAATCGTTGGAATAACGTCTGCTCAAATTCCAAACACAAGCAGGGAGAGCTACCACACGTTTTCAAAAAATAAATAATTTTTTTTAAAAAAGTATCTGGAGTGTTTGCTTTCAAACCATTTAATCTTTTACCTCTGCAGAAAAGATTTTTTTTCTCTATTTACATACCCAGAACAATAATAAACCTTTTTATCCAGGGAAAAAGAAAAAAAAAAATTAAAAAAATGTCTCCCAATTAATCCTTAATCCTTTTGAAGAGTCCTTCTAAGGCAAATGGAATCTCTGGGGATTAAAGGAGCGCTTGTTACTCGCTCTGCAGGGTCAGCAGGAGGAGCCGGGTCCATGCCAATGAATCAGCAAGGACCGCACATCCCCAGGGGGTTTATTCCTTCCAGGACCTGAAGGAAACCATGAGGAAGATGGAGAGGAACTGGAGAGACAGGACAAAGGGGAAAGGCTTTGAAGTGGAAGGAAATTTAGGTTAATATGGAAGAAATTCCTCCCTGTGAGGGCAAGGAGGGCTGGGATGGAATTCCCAGAGAAGTTCTGGCTGCCCCTGGATCCCTGGAAATGTCCAAGGCCAGGCTGGGCTTGGAGCAGCCTGGGACAGAGGGAAGTGTCCCCATGGCAGGGAATGGGATGATCTTAATTTCCCTCCCAACACAACCATCCTGTGATTCCGTTTTTCCATGGCTCTGTTCACTTCCAGGGTGTGAGCATGGGAATATTCTCGACGCAGCTCCCCTTCCCGATGAAAAATTAAAAAAAAAAAAAACCAAAAACAAACAAACAAACAAAAAAACACCCAGGAAAAGTCTAAAAACTCCCAAACACCCTGAGCAGCTTTGCTGAGTGCTGCAGCTCTGCCTCTCTGCTGGCTCGGAAAAAGCTGCAGGGAGTCAGCCCGGCTGAGTGTTTGAAGTGTTTGGTTTAAGGGATGGCTGTTAGAGAGTTAAAAAGGGAAAAGAAAAGGGGGGGAATAGGAAAAAAGGGGG
>WBMY01008773.1:21800-46525 GCA_013397315.1 Donacobius atricapilla
GTAAGTTTGTGGTTTATTGTGAGGTTTGGAGTTTATTTTGAGAGTTGTGGTTTATTGTGAGTTTGTGGTTTATTGTGAGATGTGGAGTTTATTGTGAGTTTGTGGTTTATTGTAAGTTTGTGGTTTATTGTGAGCTTGTGGTTTATGGTAAGTTTGTGGTTTATTGTAAGTTTGTGGTTCATTGTAAGTTTGTGGTTTATTGTGAGTTTGTGGTTTATTGTGAGATGTGGAGTTTATTGTGAGTTTGTGGTTTATTGTGAGCTTGTGGTTTATGGTAAGTTTGTGGTTTATTGTGAGGTTTGGAGTTTATTGTGAGTCTGTGGTTTACTGTGCTCAGCAACCTAAACCCTACGCCCTCCTGCAGGTTAAAATGCGGTTAAAAAAATTAAAAATCAGCCACTTTAGCACAAAGCTGTGGCTTAGCATCTACTTCCACTCACTGAAGTGTTTGTGGGTGGAAAGTGCTGATTAAAAGGTAATAACTCCTTCCACGAGCTCAGAGGAACATTGTGGGGTTGGCTTGGAAGGGACCTTAAATCCCATCCCGTCCCACCCCTGCCATGGCAGGGACACCTCCACTGCCCCAGGCTGCTCCCAGCCCTGTCCAACCCAGCCTTGGACATTTCCAGGGATCCAGGGACAGCCAGAACTTCTCTGGGAATTCCACTCCAGTCCCTCCCCACCCTCACAGGGAGGAATTCCTTCCTTTTTCCATTCCAGCCCTGCCCTCTGCCAGTATGAAGCCTTGTCCTGTCGCTCCATCCCTCATCCAAAGTCCCTCTGTGCCAGCCAAGCAGGAAAACACCAACGCCGGGACCCTCCCTGGATGAATCCCTGTTGGCATTCAGTGCCCCTGAGACTGGAGGAGCCAATCCTTGAATATCATCCGGCTTTCCTCCCTGCAGGGCTTTATCCCAGGGTGCTGAACCAAGCAGATCACTTTATCAGCTCAGTTATTATCAAAGGCGATAAACAACGCTGTTTGCGCCGTAAATAAAAGGGGGAAAGCAACAGACAACAAAATCTTCTCCTTGAAAACAAGAGAAAACTGAATTACAGTTGTTCCCGCACAGTCCCAATCCTCTCAGGGCTAATGATGCTCCAGCCATTCCATGTCCCTGCAGGAACGGCCCAAAAGTGCCAATGTCCAGCAGAGATTCCCACGCCTGGAACTCAGCCATGCAGGCAGAGGTTCAGGATATGGTGGCACAAGCATTTAACATCACATTTCCCCCAGCATCAGTTGCTTTTTGAGTCTTTTTTCCATAAAATCCACGTTTAAACTCCAGCCATCAGCTGCTTCTCCCTGAGGGGTGACCAGGAATCAGCCGCCTTGCGGAGGGAACCTGTTCCCTGGGACATCAGCATATTCTCTCGGAGGGGGAAAAATGGATGAAAAGGAGAAATCCTCACAAGAGAAGGCAAAGAACGTCCTTGTTATTCCTCATACATTGCGGTCCTGGCTCAGTCTCTCCTGGATGAAAAGTTAAACTCGACCTTTGCGCTCCTGCCAAGGTCAGCGAGGGCTGCTCCTGCAACTCTGACTTGCCTGGGGCCTGCTTTACCTCACACAGGAAAAAAAAAAAAAAAAAAATCACACAAAAAGTCTTAAAACTTCAAGAAAAGGAGGGGAAATGGAAAGTTTGTGGCAGTTCTCCATCATTTCATTTTTCCCTGCTCTCCCATCCATCTGGTGGGAATCCTTTGTTTGCAGTGGTGGAAATGTGGGTTTGGAGAGGCTGTGGGAGGCGTTTCCCACGGATTCTGCTCCAGACCAGCCCTGTCCTCCATCACCCTCCAGAATTCATCCCTCTGGATGCGTTATCCTTGTTATTTTTTGTTAAAAGCACAGAAAATTGGGTTACATCCCATTCTCCAAAGCAGCTTCCAATGGGTTACATCAGCCAGTCCATGCCTGGGTTTAAACGTGAAATTCTGTAGCCAAAGCAGGAGGCAAAAACATTCCCACGCTGAGCTGCACGCAGGAAAAACACAGCCCAAGGGACTGAATAAAGAGCTGGGCTCCAAAACCATTATTTTTATATTTAACTCGGGCTTCATAATGTCATTAAAAATTTAGGTCAAGCACACGATGTCCAAAGGAACACGAGGATAAAATTATCTGCCAGGAATTGATGTCCACTGTCGGGTAGCAGCAGGTAGCAGTTAATTGAAAAGTGCCTTATCTCTAATTATTCTGCTCCATCCTCCTTTAGCAGCCCCATTAGAGTGAATACACAAGAAACAGCCTTAAGTACTCTCGAACCTGATGTAAAAAAGAATATTTGGGGATGGTGATACTCTTATTTTAATCCATGTTTTCCAGAGGCTGCTCTGCAAAGCTCTTTTTTTAAGCTGTGATGTTTTCTGAGCCAGACCACCACATTTCACGATGCTGCTGCCACAAACATAAAATTTAATTCAACTTTAGCTGGCTTGTTTTTTGGGGTTTTTTTTTTGCTTCTACTTTTTCTGAGTTAGAGCGTTTCTATTTTCCCTGCAAATAAAAATGGGTTTATGGCTGGAGGTGTTGCAGCTCATTCCGAGTAACTCCGAGATGCTCCACAGCCTCCGAAAGTGCAAAACCATTCTCAGCCTTTCCACGAATTCCTCTGGAGGTTTCCGAGGCCATTCTGATCCAGCAGCAGCAGATGGCCCTTGGCTACAGGAATGATTCCGACCCAGAGTTTCCCATTTCACTATTGCAAAGTTCAGGCCTAAGAAATTGCTTTTTTCCCTCATTAGGAAGAGCTGTAACTTCTCCTTCACCACTCTCACCCCAAAACCAATATTTCACTTCATTCCAGCTGCTCCCTCCTGCCCCAGGTCTGTTTCCAGATGAAATGCCCACTAAAACAGCAGCATTTTAATGTTCCTGTGGCTTTTCCCTGCTGGGGGCAGCTCCCCATGGCCGTGTTTGCCCCACAGGCTGCATCATGGAATTCCAGACTGGTTTGGGTTGGGAGGGACTTCAGGGATCACCCAGTGCCACCCCCAGCTTTGGGGACACCTCCCACTGTCCCAGGCTGCTCCAAGTCCTGTCCAGCCCGGCCTTGGGCACTTCCAGGGATGCAGGGGCAGCCACAAGAGGCGTGAGAGGATGTGGGACATCAGTGAGGACAATTCCCAAGGAGCAGCACAGAGCCCTTCACCCAGCACACCCTTCTGATAAAATTCCCAACAATTCCAGGCTGTTGCACTGGGCTGCACAGCTTTTTCTGGAAAAGGGGAAAGTGTTGGAGTCCAGGGCAGGTGGGAAACCCCTGGAACTGCCCTGGGGGTCCCAGAGCCTGCCTGGACCCCAGGAAAGCATTGCCTTGGACCTCAGTCCATGGGAAAAACTTCCAACACTCAGAGATGAATTGAAAACAGCAAAGATTTGAAATAAATAGGAGTTTAGTTTGTCACAGGGTGAAAATTGGTAGGTTTGGGGTTTTAGGGTGGAAGTAGATCAGAGCAAGATGGAGAATTTTGGGCGGTGTCTCTTCTTCTTCTCCTGCTCCATCTCCTGCTGTGAGGGTGGCACAGAGACATTGGTGGAGTGGATTTGACGTAGAAATTGCGTGTTTAGAATAGGTGACAGTAATTGGCACAAAACTGTAAATATAGCACGTTTTTAGAGTTAATTGGATCAGAAATCTTTAAAAACGACCTTGGCCCCTCTGTCCATGTTCCTGTGGCTGCTTTCCTTCAGTGCACTGAGAGCTGTGAGGCCTTGAGATCAGAAATAGAATAAACACCTTTGCAGAGCGAGCCACAGGTTCTGCTCATCTTTTAAACCCTGGTACGGGACTCTGAGAGACAGAAAATCCCCGATTAGGGGAATGTTGGGGTGAAAATCCCATCAGGAAAGAATCCCCAAAATCACCTGTAGAGCCGAAGATCAGCTCAGAAACCACCCCCAAGGCAGCTCTGCTTTTCCCCATGGCATTTATGGGATTATTATACCTCATCCCATGAGTTGGAGAGAAAAAAGTGATTTATTTACACAGAGCACATCCCTGCTCCCTTCCAGCATCCCTGGGACCTGTCCTCCAGGCAGGGCTTTCCCAGGAATTCCCCCTGAGCCCTCCCATGCTCCTCTGCCCTCTGTGGTGCCAGCTTCGATGCTGCAGCAAAAAATATCTGCAAAGGCAGAGAGACCTCCCCTCCCCTGCTGAGGGAGAGTTCCCAGGAGGAGAAAATCCCAATTAAATTCTCTCCCAGGAAGAGAGAATCCCAATTAAATGTGGCTTTTCTTCGGGGGATCAGGCTGAGTGTAACCTTTTCTGGCTGGAGCTCAGCAAAAGTGACTCTTCTCAGGCTCCAAAACGAGGGCAAAATCTCCCAACGAACTTGGGCACTTGCAGAGCAAAGACAAGAACTGAAAATAAATATTTGCATCCCAAATCCCTTTCTGTGGCAGCCACGTGGTCTGGGGCTTCTCCCAACCCTGGGAACTCCACCTGGCAGCAGAAATAAACAGATTTTTTCCGTTTTATCCACATATCTCTAAGTGCTCATCAGGATCTCTCTTGATTCGTATCCTGCCATGGATTCAGAGCTGAGGACAAAACAGCCCCAGCAGTTTAAAGTGATATTATCCTGAAATTAAACCCCACTTTAATCCGGGGGTCATTCTCCCAGCTCTGCCCTGAAAAAACTTTGTGGCAGTGACAGAGAGGGAAAACTTGGAGGCTGGAAAACAAGATCATGCAACGATGTTGAGTTAGCAAGAGCATAAAGCAAAGCACGATAACTGATTTTCCAATTGCATTTAATTTGGGGATTTAAGACTTAAATAAAGAGAAAATCGTGGAAACTTCTCGGAGCCAGAAGCCATTAGCAGACTCTAACTCTATATTAGTTTAAAGGGATTCTGTCAAGTGCATTTTGAGCCTTTTAATTTTTTTTTTCCATGTAATTAATGTCCCTGCAACATTAGTTCCAGTGCCTTTGAAGCTGGAAAATGGTGTTTGCTTCCTTCTCTTCCCTGACATTGCACCACCCCTCACGACTCCTGTGGAGACTCACTCCAGCTCTAGTTTGATTTATTTATTTGGCCCCAATGATATTCCTGATTCCTGCTTTCCCACAGATCTGTGGGATGCTTTACATCCTCTCCTGGGGTTTGGGACACTGAAAAAAAATCATCTGGTGCCATTTAGAAATGTGAAACAATATTTTGGGTTCTGTTTGGGCCAAATCTTTTTTGGAACTCTTGGGGAAAGTGTCAAAACTGACAAATTTCATTCAGTAAAAAATATGGATTGATTGGTTGATTGATTGATTGATCCCATTTTCCTTCCATTAAGCTCACCATCACTACAGTTGGTGGGATACAGAGGATTAAGGAGCAGCTTCAGGTGCATGAGTTCCTTAAGTTCCCAGGCAAAATTCCTTCATCTGGGGAAATTCCGATTTATTAAATGCAGAAAAAACCTGCTGGAATTCCAACTGATGGACTCAGATGTGTCCAAGCAGCAAACCCAGCTACTTTTCCAGAGTTAAGGACCAAGCTTTGGAAGTTAAACCTGGATATAAAGAAGTTTTGCAGTAATTAACATTCCAACTGTTCTGTGGCAATTCTGCCTGGAACATTGTGTTATCACTCTCCTGCTTTTAACATGGCTTTGGGGGAAAATAAACACCTCCAAAATGTGGAGACTTAGCTTAAATTCCTTATTTTTGCCATGGATTTGGAGGTCCCTTCAGTGCAGGGTTTTGCTGCCTCGGTGAGAGAAGTGCAAAATGGTGTTAACAGAAGTTTTCCTTTCCTGAGCACCTTCCCAGCAGGGGTATTTCAGTTCTGCTTCCACACTGGGACACTCTGGGATCAGCGTAGGTTCCAGCTGCCAGGAAACACAGGAATAACCAGAGTTTACACCACCAAATTTAATTATTCAGACAGCAAAACTACCTGGAAAAGCCACGAAAAGCAGAAATTCCTCAGTGCCCTGGGTGTGCTGCTCCCACAGAGCTGGGCCCACTTAGATTATCCAAACATCAGGAATGATCCAGGGAAATTATAATCCTATTTGGACTTCTGATGCTTTTATGGTACTTAGAGAATCAAAAAAATGCTGTGCCCTAAGTTAGCACAATTTATCTGCCACAGATTTCATACTATTTATTTTATAACATCAATTCACACGGAGATCTCTCTCCAGCAAAATTGCTTTGAATGATTATAAACTTCTTGATTTTTCTGGTAACCGTTTATTAACCACAGCACTTTTTTTAAAAAAAAAAGCCCTCTCAATTAGAGCTCGTTTTATGTGAAACACTTCCCATATTTTTGAAGATCTTATAGAAACAGCCCCACTGCAGCCAGTTTTTCAATCCATGCCGGAACCACTGGGCTCCAGATGGGCTCTGACCTAAATCCTTCAGTGGTTGAACTCCCAGGGCTTCCTCTGAGCCCTTCTCAAAGTCACTTTGTAAACACTGGTGCTTTAAGGAGCATTTTAAGGGACATTTTCCACAGGGTTACAAGTGGCCTGAGCCTTTGCTTTAAGCCAGAACTTGGCATGTGAGATTTCTTCAGCAGAGAATATTTTTTCCCCAGCGAAACTCCAACTCCCTCCTTCCCCTGGTGCCCAGAATTGATGTTGGCAGTTTTGTGCTGTGAGTGAGAAGCAGGAGTTTATCAGTTTAAGTGACTTCAAAAAGCTGGGATGAGCATCTTTGATAACACGCAGAAATTACGAGGCTGCTCAGCTCTGACAGGCTCAAATTTGCAGCCACACAGAGAAAATTCTCAGCTCTTCCTGGTTCATATTTTATTCCTCCCCGAGCCTGGAGCCTCCTAAACATTTAGTTAAAATCACATTTTACCCAAGAGCAACAGTTCCCACAGCACGTTCCAGGTCCTGCAGGGATTTGCAAGGAATAAAACCCTCCAACATCCAACCCTGAGCTGATTCTGGTGTCAGAGCCAAACAAGGAGCGGCTCCAAAGATAAAAATCCCAAAAGGATAAAAAAAATCAGACCTTTGGCAAAGAGAAGGCACCGAGTCCCACCTCCATCTGAAGGAAAGATCTGCTCCCAAGCATTTCAATTACCTTAATGATAATCTCAATGCAAATTCACTGCTGCTGAGCTGTTCTGCACCAGGCAGAGGAGACTCGTTTGTTAAAAACCAATCTGCAGTTTCTTTCTGAGAGTTTCAGAAACTTCCTAAGTCGTTGGGCTCTGGTAAATCCTCAAATAAAAATAAAAAAATCAGTAAAATTCAGCTGCATCAGCCCGTGTGGGCTGTTGGGAGCCTGGCAACTGCAGGGCATCTCAAGCCTGAGTGTGCATTAAAAGAAGTGACTGGAAAAGTTGGAAGAAAAGAAATAATTTTTTTTAAAACAGCTGTTTTGTCATTTTTTGCAGTCTTGGGTAAGCACAGAAGGTGCCAAACTGCAGCAGATTGCAAATACCCAAAGCTTGGCTTTTTCTGCACCATTGCCACCCAAGCTGATCACGGGAAAGAATTAATAATTAAGGGTAATTATCTGAGTGGACACTTTTTAATATGCTGAACTCAGGCTCAGGTTGTTTATGGGAAGGGGAGGAAAGAGGCAAGCAAACTCTGGAAATGCCAACCTTACCATCTGGAATTATTTTGACTGGATATTTCGTCTTACCTCTCATGACCACCACGTTCTTCTTCTCCACATCCCCTTTGCCTCGAACGCCAGAGGTGAGAGGAATGGGAAAAATCCTTTTAATTCAAAAATCAAAATGTGCTGGAATTTCAGTGCCCTGGTTCTTTCTTTACCTAGAAGGAGTTTTGCTAAGGAAAGGCTCAATAAAGGAATGACAAAGCTGTTAAAAAAAATAACTATGATTTGTGATCTTTATACTGGAGATTCCCTCTCTTTCCAACTTTACTGTTAAAAAATATGGGCTGGGAAAGTCTGACTGGAAGTTGAGAGCTGGAACACAGAAATATTTCAGAATGCACCAGGGAGGATCAAGGAGGGTTTAGTGGAGGGTTTCTCACAAACTCTCAGCATCATGGAATTATGGGATTATTTAGGTTGAAACAGCCCTCTAAAATCATCAAATCCAACCATGAACCAGCACTGCCAAGGCCACCTCTGACCCGTGTCCCCAAGTGCCACATCCTCAAGGCTGCTAAACCCCTCCAGGGATGGGGACTCCACCCCTGCCAGGGCTGGACAACCCTTTCCACAAAGAATTTCTCCTGATTTTCCACCCTGAGCCTCCCCTGGCCCAGCCTGGGGCCATTCCCTCTCCTCCTGTCCCTGTTCCCTGGGATAAGATCCCAAATCCCCCCCGGCTGTCCCCTCCTGGCAGGGAGTTGTGCAGAGCCACAAGGTCCCCCCTGATCCCCCTTTTCTCCAGGCTGAGCCCCTTCCCAGCTCCCTCAGCCCCTCCTGGGGCTCCAGATCCTTTCCCAGCTCCATTCCCTTCCCTGGACCTGCTCCAGCCCCTCCATGTCCTTGTGAGGAACCCAAAGCTGCCCCAGGGCTGGAGGAGCCTCAGCAGTGCCAGCACATCCACTGATTCCTACACAGATCCCTAATTCCTGATACAGGCCCCTGATTCCTCACACAGATCCCTAATTCCTGATACAGGCCCCTGATTCCTCACACAGATCCCTAATTCCTGATACAGGCCCCTGATTCCTCACACAGATCCCTAATTCCTGATACAGGCCCCTGATTCCTCACACCGATCCCTTATTCCTGACACAGTCCCCTGATTCCTCACACAGATCCCTCATTCCTGACACAGATCCTTCATTCCTCACACAGACCCCTCATTCCTCACACAGATCCCTCATTCCTGACACAGATCCCTGATTCTCACTCAGATATCTGATTCTCACTAATTCCAGCCGATGACAGATCCCTCATTCCTAACACAGATCCCTCATTCCTCACACAGACCCCTCATTCCTCACACAGACCCCTCATTCCTCACACAGATCCCTCATTCCTGACACAGCTCCCTCATTCCTCACACAGATGCCTCATTCCTCACACAGATCCCTGATTCTCACTCAGATATCTGATTCTCACTAATTCCAGCCGATGACAGGTCCCTAATTCCTCACACAGACCCCTCATTCCTCACACAGCTCCCTCATTCCCGACACGACCTTTCACACCAGGTTTTTCAGAGTCGCTGTAACTTCGTGGCTGTCACTGCCAAAATCCCAGCCATCCCCTTGGCCTGAATTCCCACCCAGCTTTAGCAGCACCCAGGACTTTGCTGCTGCCTTTCAGGCCTCACATTTCTCATCCTGAGGCACAAAACCCCATGAAAATACTCGGGCGCTGCTCCTGGCACACGGATCCTTTCCCGCAGAAATGCTGAGCTGCAGCTGCACCTTTGTGGGCAAATCTTTCTGTGCATTCCTAAAACATGGATGGGATGTGGGAATGTTTGAGAGCCGGGCCCTAACAAAACACTTTCCACCCATCATGTGCTGCCTAAATCCCTTCTCTGCCTCCTCTCACTTTCCTGATCATTTTTCTCTTCATTTTTGCAGCCAATCAATTTAAACGTGACACTTCTGTCTCTTGCCCGGCAGACTGGATTTTGCTGTCTGTTAAAGGGTTTGCATATATCAAAATAAGGTCAGTTGTTATTTCAAAAGTACCCTTAAACACATAAAATATAATAAAAATCATTATATCGCTATCCTAAGTCACAAAACTTAGCTTCAATTTAATTCATTTACAAATGTCGTTGATACTCTCTATTAAACAACAAATCTCTTAGATAAAGGGGTAAAAAAAAAGCAAGAACTGAAGGAAAAGTAACTTCTGCTCCTGTTGCCATTCTATTTTGCCTCCTGCACGGTGCATTTCCAATATCCAAGCAATAATTCCAGCCCAAATTGGACCAGTGGGGTCACCAATCCTCTTGAAGAGGCACCTTTCCCCAGCAGGTTTTTATTCCTGTGTCTCTGCCTTAAGCGCCGGATAAATGATGTGCTAAAAGCAGATGGCAAAACCCTTCCTAGATATGGCTGGAAAAATTGGGCTTGCTCGGAGTAGTCCCAGGGGCCTTTTCTCAGAGCGCTCCTGCACAAGGAGAAACAATTCTTTTCCTTTTGGCTGCCGTTGTGTCCTGCTGAGGCGAAGGCTGCGCTGGAGTGATGAACTCTGTGAAGGGTGAAATGAGGGTTGCGGCTGTTTCAGACCTGCAGTGATGAAGGGTTTGGGCTCCCACAGACCTGGCAGGACTTTTCCGGCTGGGGCCACAGCCTGGGCTCGAGTTTTGCTCAAAGTGATGTTTCCTGGTGTCGCCTGGCTGGGGGGAGCCAAGCAAGGAGCTGCTGGGGGTGAAGCCTCTGAGCTGCGGTGTCAGGCACTGCGCCTCTCCTCACAATTCCTTCCCTACTCTGCTGGAGCCCTGGGAGCTGAGAATTCCAGACTTTCTATGCCGACCCCCAAGCAAACGCTGCACTGACCTGAGGCCGTGGAGAAGCTCCCAAAATTGAGTGACAGCGCTGGGATTGTGGGTGTGGAGTTTGGATAGAAGTGTGGGATATCACAGGGTGCAAAACTTAGAGTTTAAGGCTTTAAAATATATTAATATATATATATATAAAGCAAGATGGAGGGTTTAGGGCATAGGCTAAATCCTTCTTTTTCGCCTTCTTCTCCACGGGTCTGGGTGGTGTTTTGTAATTGGACAGAAAAGTCCTCACTGCGGGCCATGGGTGGTTGGTTATTGGGTTAAAAGTAAAAATAATTTAGGTGTCATTTCTTAATTGGACAGTTTATCCTTGAAAGGCCTTGCAGAGAGAGAGTTACAGCTCCATTTTTATTTTGTTAGGTGGAAGTGCTGTAGAACTCATGGATTGTGAAACTGTAAAATAGATAAGAATTAATAAACATCTGAGTCCAAACAAGGAATACCACCTCAAGCATTTAATCCCGACTCTGGCAAGAAAAAGAGGAAAAAACACAACATGGTGGTGCCCTGTGTGAGGACACCTGTCAGAGTCGGGACCTCCTTTTCCAATAAATTGGTTTTACTGGAGCTGAGCTAAGTTATGAACCCTCAGACCTCACTGACTGAGCTCAGCACCACTTCTGCCCAGCCCTCTCGGGGGTCTGCCCATAAATTTTCCAAGCTAAGCAGGAAAAATCTGCACGGGATGGAGGAAACACGGGATGGAGGAAAGACCCAAAAAACCGCGGCACACAAAACATCCACCTCCCAAAAAGAACTCACTCAGCCTCCTGGGAATGAGAAAAATAAGGCTCGCGGCCCTAAAAACCTGCTTTGGCTTTTTTCAGACTTGCCATGATCTCGGCTGCCAGGAAAACAAATCCTTTCTGAGCTCATAGCCCTCAGTTATCATCTCAGTGATTTAATTAAAAAGGAAAAGTTTCTCCTCCTACAGCCGGGAGGCACCTGGAAGTATTGGACAGTTGGAAAGAAGAGCAAAACAGCTCGGGGATATTGTTAAAAACATCTGGCTATGAAAAAATCTTCATCATTTAACTAGTTGTACTGACCAAACGCTGAATTTAAAACCAGGCCCAACGCAGAAACTCATTCCCTTGAATTTAACCCGGTCTGCAGAGGCTCTTCCACAGCTGGAATCTCCCCCTCCAGAACGGCATTTTCAGCATCCCTGTGTGCAAAATGCGCATTATCCTTAGGAAAACCAGCCCATCCCTCTGGATCCAAAGCCGGGATTTAGGGCTCACCCAGCTCGAACTGCTCAGACTTATCAGGAGCAAACAGAACCTCCCGGAGCCTCTCACAAAGGTAAACAAAATCCAGGTTATATCCCAGAGCTTTTGTCCTTCTCACTGCACCGGGCCGGGGAAATGGGCTTGATGGCTCTCCCGGAGAATTCCAATGCCAGGGAAGAGTCCAAACTCCCTGAGCCTCTCCCCTGCTCCTTTGTCAAACAAAACCCTCTCCTCCTCACATAAATGGGAAATAAAAAGCAGAGCTCCAGCTCGGATCCAGCTGAAGGAACCAACACTTGTTCTCTCTGCCGCTCTTTGTGTCGGGGTGAATTCAGAGTGCCAGGTAAGTCTAAGGAACCCTCATCACTCTTCCTGAAAGCTCAAAAACACAGGAGAAAATCTGGTTTTTGCCTTCGGTAGCAACAGCCTCGTTTCACCGGTGATTTCTGCAGAAGCCTGAAGGAAAGAGGTTTTCATGGGTTCAGGAAGGAGGCCTTGAAAACTGTTCCGTTCCTGCATTCACCCATTTCTATTGAACTCCAATTGCTATTAACAAATCATCATTATTTAGATTTGTGGGTAGTTTTTTTCTGGAAAGCACTGGAAGCCTTCCAGCTCCAGAGCAGATTCCTTAAGGAGAACGGAAGCAAAAATATTTCCCTCAAAAGGAGCTTTTCCAAAGAGCTTTTTTTTTTTTGGTAAAACATCATTTTCTTAAGCATCAGCACACGGGTTTTTCTCACACTCATTTTACACCTTTTTGACTTCAAGCACTTCTAGAGAATTCATTCCTATTTTCACCTTGGATGTCCCAAGAAGCCTCTTTTTGGCTGGAATGCATCCTGCTTTTTCCTACCCGGAGAAAAATACCTCAAGCTCGATTATTTTTTTTTTTTAATGTCATTTTTATTCAGCGCTTGACACCGGTGCCAAACCCCAGCACGCTGCAGAATTTTACTTTTAAAGAGGTGTTTTTTATCAAGCAGCCATTCTCATCCTGGTGTAATATCTCATTTTCCCAGCAGTTGATTAAAATCCATCCTGTTTCGCTGGGATACACCCAGTGACACTCCCCTGCTACAGAGATACACGGAGGAGATAGGAGAAAATAAAATATCACTGGCAGTGCTGGAACATTGGTAAAAGCAGATATTCAGCACCTACTTATCTTTTATGTATACAGATATCCGTGGTGACAAATAGCCTATTATGGTCCGTGATTGACTGAAAATTGGGAGCAGAGGCTGGAAAAGAATCCTGAATAACTCTGAGGAGCAGTTCCTGCTCGTATTTCACATTATGCACTCGCAGATTGCCCGCAGGGAAAGGAAAATAGGAAAGAAAACAATTTAGTTTGAGTGTGGCTCCAGCTAAAGCTGGAGATGGTGGTGGATTCTTTCAGTAATTAATCCAATTAACGGGATTTAGGGTTGGTACTGGATGAAATTTCAGCATCTCCAGGTATTTCTCCAGCAGGACCAGAAGGCCTTGACCTTACAGGACTCATCAGAAAAGAGGGTGAGAATTTCAGCAAAATTCATTAAAATAATTAATAATTTAAAAATTAATTAATAATTTTAAAAAATAATTAAAAAGTCATGGATATGTCAGAGGTTTTTCTCTCTGAGCCCAAGGACAATTGTGCCCAACACCCTCGGTCAAATTCTCACAGCTGGCAGCGAAAAATCCTCAAACTCCTTCCTGGATTTCTATTCACGTTCCACTTGGGCAAATTCCCATTGTTTTTCAGGGAATCAGCCCTCTGTGGTGTCCCTGGGAGTTTTGATGTTGAGTTCTAAGGATCCAAACATCACAATCCAGAGCCAGCCCGCAGAGAAACTGAAATTTTGGCACCCAACCTCCATTCTGGTGCAAATCCCAAACAGGCTGTGGCTCCACTGGCAATCCTGGGTGTACTGGGATGTTTTACAGCAAATTTCCAGCAGCTGCTATCCCGAGTCTGTCAGAGCTGGACACCCAAATCCTGAAATTCCCAGTCAGATCTGGCGAATCAACCAAGGATTCTGCGGCCACACAATCCATCAAACCTTTTATATAAGTTACTTTTGCCATAATCACTTTCCACCTTCCCATCCATGGCCTTAAACCTCTAAACTCCTCTCCTCAGACAGATAAATCCATAATTATCCAAGGGAGATTTCTTTGCCCCGGTTTTTTTTTTTTCTTGTGAGCATCAGCTGCCAGAGAGGCGCTGCTGCTGCTGATCTAACCCAAAATCACCGTTCCTGCTCCCCCAGCAGACCATCATTCTTCTCATCCTCTTCCTTCTTTCCAGCCAATCCATCACTGACTCGGGAAAGCTCCTGGAATGTTTGGGATCCATCATTTACATGGGCAAGCAATTCAGATTTTGCTCCCTTAATAAATCTTCCCCCATCGAGTCATCAATCTCTTTAGTCCTTTCATCACTTTCGTTGCCCTTCTGGGAATGGCTTCCTGCTTTTCCCAAAATCTTTCCAGACTGGAGCGCTCAGCTGAGAATTCAGCTTTTCACCTGCCTTCCCACAGGGCTCAACCCAGAAAAACAAACTCCTTCTCTTTTACTAATATCCAACATCAGAATTATTTTATTTGGCACTTTTTTAGTTCGAATTTTGGCACCTGAAGTCTGAAAATCATTCAATCAGCTCTGCAGATCTTTAGGGATTCTTTTCTCCTCAATTCATTTCTAATTTTTTTTTTTTGCAGGGAGTTCAGTTTTGAAAAAAAAAGCTGGAAACACCAAACGTCATTAATTGGTTGCATTTTATCTCAAAAAAAAAGACAAAAGCAATTTGATTGCCGTACAAACAACAAAACCCATGATTTGCTTTCTGATTCCTGGTGAATATTTTGGCTCAGCTCCCTGAACTTCTCATTTCACCAAAACAAATGCTCCAAGGGCTCCTCATCCAGGCTGTGACCAGAGGCAAAGCACTTTTCTCGTGGGCACAAACCGATTCAGGTTCATCTGAAGCTTTAAAAAACATTTTTGGAGGGACGCTCTGGAGCTCCCCTCTGTCTTTTTGACGCTCCTCAAGCTTTCTTCTTTCCAGGCCTGGAGTTTTCCATGGGAACACTGAATTTCGAGGAGAAAACTCACCTTGGAAAGGCTCGCAGGGGAGGTCAGGAGCAGCTTGGATGCTTTTCAAGCTGAATAAACACCAACAACCTCTAGAAAACCCAACTTTTCCCAGCCCCGAGCGAAGTTCCTGAAACAACACTTTGAACCCTTTGCTCATTTCCAGCTGTTAAAAATCACCTCATCCCTTCCACTCAATAATTTTCTGATTTATTACAGAAAGGTGAGAGGTCCTCCCTGCCCTCACCAATTACCTGAGCCCCTGGGTGCTCTCTGATGTGTCTTTGCATGAATAACTTTGTTTTCAGACTTCCTCGCCCTTCTTTAACTTGAATTATTTGTCAAACAAGAGCAATTTTCCCCTCGCAGAAGGCAGCTAATTAGCGTGGCAGGCTGTCACTTTGTCACACCGCCGTGACAAACAATGCAGGAGATTAAAGAGTTGTTAATTGGCCCATACTTCTAGTAGCAATTTCAGCCCTGTTAATGCAGCAAGAAAACGTCGAAAAGTTGTTTTGATCAGGCTACAGGGAAAAAAAAATAAATAATCAACAAAATCAGCTTTTTCGAGAGGAAGAGCCTTGTCCCGCAGGAGAAATCCCAGAGGCAGGAAGCCCTTCCAGTATGGGATTAAGGAAAATTATTGCTCCGTGTGCTGTAGGGATGTTCTGCCAGAAGAAAGCTCGCTGTACATTATTCTTGGATTTCGGGCCTTTATTAACGACCTGCGTTTCCAGATCTCAGAGTGATGGGCGCTTTCTAAACGGGCATTGAACAACGAAGATTGGAGGGATTTGGGATTTTTGGGGTGGGTTTTTCGCATGTTAAAGGGGTCATGGAATCACAAAATTATTTGACTTGGAAAGGACCTTAAAAATAATTTCATTCTGTTCTGCCAGAAGAAAGCTCGCTGTACATTATTCTTGGATTTCGGGCCTTTATTAACCACCTGCGTTTCCAGATCTCAGAGTGATGGGCGCTTTCTAAACGGGCATTGAACAACGAAGATTGGAGGGATTTGGGATTTTTGGGGTGGGTTTTTCGCATGTTAAAGGGGTCATGGAATCACAAAATTATTTGACTTGGAAAGGACCTTAAAAATCATTTCATTCCATATGGAATGTCTCCCATATTTAACCTCAATTTCCTTTCTGTCGTTCTGAAGCCTTTCCCCCTTTTCCCGTCCCCCCAGTTCCTCTCCATCCTCCTCACAGTCTCCTCCTGATCCAAGGAATTCGAAACTAGTCCAGCGTGAAACTCTGACCAAAAAATTGCCCCAAAATAATTCAAAACTTCTCCTGCAGCCACTGAGGATGAGTTAGGAAAGTCAGAGGGGATGAAATGGCCTTTCAGTTACCAACAATTAAGCGGCAGAAGACAAGATAATCAGGGTAATTAACAACATTTAGACCAAGGCAGGGTTATAAAGACCAACAGCATTAATTTTGTGCCTCTTGGTAAATGCAGGGATTTGCAGCGGGTGGGAGTTGCGAGGTCAGTGCTCAGTGTTCATCCCCACACCTGCAAAACCCCCGAGGAAAACCAAACTTCAATAGCTGAAATCGCATCGGAGAATTGTTCTGAAAAACCCCGGAGCGCTCCCTTCCTCTGGGGAGAAAAAAATCACGGAGACGGAAACATTTAGAAATACAAACAACACTCACAGTTTGAGGAATAGTGGGTGACAGACCTGGGTGAGCTTCAATCCTGTTTTTCATCGCCAGAGCCTTGCTAAATCTTCATATTCCTCAAGAAATCCTGGAAGGAGAGCTGCTAAATAACCACACTTGGGGAGGTGTTGTCTCCTACCCTGTCCTGAGCAGCTCCAAAGAGTCAGAGCTGCTCTCCCACTACTGCTGCTTTCACCTGGAATTTCCTCGTTCCTGCAAGGAGAACAAGGAAAGGAAATAAAACCATGAAAGGAAATAAAAGCACCTCCACTCAGCCTCCACGATAAACAGTAAAGGCTGAGGCAACCCCCGCCGAAATGCAAAAATTCAGAATTTTTTATATATCCTAAAGGGCTCAGGTAGTCTCTCTCCTCTGGAGAGTATTTTAATTAGGGAAACACCCTGGCTAAAAATGGGCATGGAACTGAGCAAGTGTGGGTGTCAAACCTGATGGAAAATTCCCAAAAAATCAGTTATTACAGGGGAAGACAGGTGGGAGCTCATTTTTATCAACAGAATCGTAGAGAGGCAAATCAAGACCCACAGGAAATAATGGAAGTTTCTTTCCTGGCTTTCTTCTCCGTGTTCCCCCTTCCAGGAGCTGAGCACTCCGCAGTAAAAGAAGAGGGAGGTTGGAAATGTGGCGGATCCAGAGTCCCACCTGCCCGGCTCAGCCATTCCCTGGGTAACCAGCAGGGACAGCACATTTTGGCCAGAGAAAAGAAGAAATTAATGAGGTTTCTGCTGGCAAAGTGTTGCTTTATGACACCTTCAGCGCAAAACCACGTTGGTTTATTTCCCCCCTCAAAGGCCCAGAACTTGCTCCTGAAGGGATCCAGGAAAAAAAAAATAAATTTAAAAGTTTACGTGTTTGGGGGGATCCAAATGTTCTCACTGTATATTTTTCCTCTATTTTCCTGTAAAGCTCAACACCACCACTGGCACATCATCATTACTCATTAAAGGAGGAGAAGAATCCCACAAAAGGATCCCACAGAACAAATTCCAGCTCCCAGCAAAGCTCCCATTTTTTTTTTCCAGCTCCGTCCCAATTTAAGGCACTAATTGAAACCACTCTGCTCCTTGCATCCACAAATGAAGGGTAATTACGTCGTTCCCTCAACCTTGTGTTCACAGATCGCATTGATCTTCATTATATTAATAAGTCAAATGATTCCTTCCTTTCTGCTGGCTGTGGGAGCAGGGAATTATCCCGGAATGGATAAACTGGGATGCTGGGCATTGAATAAATCCCTTTTTTTTCCCCCACTTTCTCGTTTACCATTAATGGTTGTACTTCATCTGCTGCTTAACGCCATTAGTGCCTAAATGGGGTGATATTAATTCAGGATAATTACAGGATCTTTAAGGCAAAAACCACGGGAATGGCTGCAGAATTCTGACCACATTCCCGAGGATAAATCATTCCTGCAGGCTGTGGGGTGCAGATTCAACTCCTTGCTCCACTCCTTCCCGGGAAGGAAGCCATGGAAATGCAATAAAAACTCGTAATTCCCGGTCGAAGGAAGTATCTGGGAATTCTCAAGCATCCTTATTTCTTGCCAAACCCCCCTGAGTACTTGAGTTCACCTCAAAACCAACCTGTTTGGGAAAACAGGAGAATATTTCAGGAAGAACTGGCTGCCTGTATTTAACTCAGTGCCCTCCCGACCTGGAATTCATCACTTTTTACCCTCCTCCATTTCCCAAAAATCTTCCAGGAGAGAGCAGAGAGCTCAAAAATATAACTGTGAAAAAGCAGAAGGGGAGAGGGAAAAAAAGCATTTAAACTTTGCTCCATCCTCATGCAGCTATTTTAGATGCTGCATGTGCAAGAAATTCTGGACAAAATTGGCTTTTCCCTTGTGCTAGGAATTGATCTTGTTTTAAAAAATGCAAATGTATAAAATCCTCCTTCTTTTCAGCAAATTTTGAAAGTTACCTGCAAGCCTGCAATGTTTTAGAAACACAAGTTCTAACAAAGGAGGAATTAATCCAACAGGATGTGAGTCCTATGTGAACAAAAAATCTTGCATTATGCATAGTTTCATTTCTTTTGTGCTCAAATCTCATTTTTAGGGTGGTTGAATAAGAAAAAAAAAACAGTGGGGAGAAAGAACTGGTGGTTAAATAATCAGAAAAAAATTTGGGGAAAAGAACTTACAGAGAACAAAGCAGTTTTTTTCAAGTATTCTACCCACGATAAACCAGTGTGATATGCTGGAAATTTAACCTCTTCTTAACAGGAAGGATAAATATGAGAAGAGTCTAAGAGAGCTGCTGATGAGGTTCATTTAGCACAGATTTTAATTACACCAGCCCAGCCATTCCGAGCTGTTCTGCTGAGATCTGGGCAGAGTTTATCCCCCAATGCACGACCTAAAGGGTAAAAAATGAGAAATAAAACAATGTTCCATCTTCTTAAATGACAAACAAGACAACTTCAAGACATGTTAAACATTAAATAATGAATTCTGCAGAATATTAAATCCTTCAAGTCCCGTTTGAGATCTTCAGGGCTGGGCCAACCACCCTGGGAATGTCCCTGATGGAGGAAATTGGATCAATCCATGAGACCATTAATTCTCAGCCATTAATTCTTTCTCAATGCCGTTTTTCCTAGTACAACAATGAAGTTTGATGGTTGAGGTTTTTTAATTTTTTTTTTCAAATATTTCGAAGTAGCTTTACTAGAATTAATCACAGCTTTGCTTTCAGAAGTAGCAAATAAGATCCCTTTATTTTTCCAGATTCCACACCAGGCAGGGTCAGGCACCTCCCTCTGAGGGATGGACACAGCCAAACCCATTCTTCTGAATCTGTTTATTTCTTTTTTAAAGGAAATTTCAACCTTTTGGTTAACCTGAGGTACCACACTTTTCTATTTGATTTTTCACGGAATTTTTAAGAACTGCTGAGACTGTTGGGTCAAGGCAGCAGCTCTGCAGCCACGGGCCTCGAGCAGGATTTATGCTGAATAATTCATCCTCAGAGACCTCTGCCTTTGCCTCCCAATCTGGGAAAGCCTGAAGGAATCTGGAAAAACCTCAAGGAACCTGGGAAAGCCTGAAGGAACCTGGGGAAGTCTGAAAGGATCTGGAAAAGCCCGAAGGAACCTGGAAAAGCCTGAAGGAACCTGGAAAAGCCTGAAAGAATCTGGAAAAGCCTGAAGGAACCTGGAAAAGACTGACAGAATCTTGGGAAAGCCTGAAAGAATCTGGAAAAGCCTGAAATAATCTGGAAAAAACCTGAAGGAACCTGGAAAAGCCTGAAGGAACCTGGAAAAGACTGAAGGAACCTTGGGAAAGCCTGAAAGAATCTGGAAAAGCCTGAAGGAATCTGGAAAAGCCTAAAGGAACCTGGGGAAGTCTGAAGGAACCTGGAAAAGCCTGAAAGAATCTGGAAAAGCTGGAAGGAACCTGGAAAAGCCTGAAGGAACCTGGAAAAGTCTGAAAGAATCTGGAAACACCTGAAGGGATCTGGCAAAGTCTGAAAGAAGCTGCAAAAACCTGAAGGGATCTAGNAAAACCTGAAGGAATCTGGAAAAGCCTGAAGGAACCTTGGGAAAGCCTGGAAGAATCTGGAAAAACCTGAAGGAATCTGGAAAAGCCTGAAGGAACACAGGGAAGACTAAAGGAACCTGGAAAAACCTGAAGGGACCTGGAAAAACCTGAAGGGACCTGGAAAAGCCTGAAGGAACCTGGAAAAGCCTGGAGGAATCACAAGCTCTGCATCCCAAGAGAAAAGGAGGCTCAGAAGTGATTTTATGTCTCCCTACAATCACCTGAAGGGAGTTTGGGATCAGTTCTTCCCCAGGAACCAGCAATAGGACAAGAGGAAACGACCTCAAGTTGTGCCAGGGGAGGTTTAGGTTGGATACTGGGGAAAATTTCTCTGCAGAAAGGGGTGTCCAACCCTGGCACGGCTTCGCAGGGCCGTGGTGGAGCCCCCGTTCCTGCAGGGATTTAAAGTGGATGTGGCACTTCAGGGAGCCTCAGTGACCCCAGAGATCCAGCCTAAAGAATTCTGCGACTCCATGAAAATAAAACCCAACTTCTCTCTCCCGGATTTCAAGGGAAAAGGAGGGTGCTGCATCCCAGCTTGGCTTCCACCGGAGTGCCTGACCTTGCAGGCTGCAAAACCCCAAATCCTCGGAGCATGTGGCAAATAAACTGCTGGAGGCTGCCACGGCGGGGATGGGAGCAGGGATATTCATAGAACATCATCTGTCATTCCCACAAAATGATGTTTTTGGGTTTTTTTTTTTTAAACTAGAGGCGCTTCAGACAGCGCCTTAAAACACAGCAATCTTTCAGACAATTTTCTCATGTTCTAACAGCCCGAAGGTGAAGGGGTGAGGGCTGCGCTCGAGTGCTAAAGGACAAAAAAAAAAAAAGGCATTTGGAAAATCTGCAGTGCTGTAATTACCGACGTGACAGTTGCTGTTCGTAACAGCCTGGAAACGAAGGAATGGGAAACAAAGGAATTGGGAGTTTAGGAGCTCCATGAATGTTTAGCGCATTTAAACCTCCCCGTTTAACTGGGAGCACTCGCAGCTTTGGTTTAGTTGCTTTCAAGTTTTATTCACTTAAACAACCCTTGAACCAAAATAAGGCCGAATGTTGTTAAGCACTGGTGAAACTGGAGCATGGCGAGCAGGAATTCTTCTTATCACAGAGTCATGGAATGGTTTGGGATGGAAGGGACCTTAAATCCCACCTATCCCACCCCTGCCATGGCAGGGACACCTCCCCTGTCCCAGAGTGCTCCATCCCCAATGTCCAGCCTGGCCTTGGGCACTGCAGGGATCCAGGGGCAGCCACAGCTGCTCTGGGAATTCCAGCCCAGCCAGGAATTCCTTCCCAAATCCCATCTAAACCTCCTCTCTGTCCATTTGAAGCCATTCCTCATTCTCCTGTCCCTCCACCCCTTCTCCAAAGTCTCTCTCCATCTCTCCTGCAGCTCCCCCAGGCCCCCCTGGGCTCACCCCAAAGCTTCTCCTCTCCAGGCTGAGCAATCCCGGCTCTCCCAGCCTTTCCTCCCAGCAGAGCTGTGCAGCCCTGACTTTTCAGCCTGAGATGTTTTGATTTCTAAAACTCCATTCTCACGGAATATTCTGTAAACAACAGAAGATGTTTTTGCTGACTCGATCTTGTTTTCATTCTTCTTTGGAGGTGGAGCCCATTTGTGTCTCTCTGTGCTGGCCAATGTGATTGAGTGGGTGTCACTGCTAACACCAATCAGTTTAGCTCCAGTGACCCGGTACATAAAGAGGTCAAATTTTGAATAAATGTTCTTCTAGCCTTCTGACAAATTCTAGATTTGGGTGCTCTGATTTCGTGTCCTACAGAGGCAGAGCTGCTCCCTCCCTCGGATCATCCTGGTGCCTCCTCTGGGATCGTTCTTCAAATATTTCCATGAAAAACTCCAAAAAAGTTCCGTTTCCTCATTGAAATCACGCTGTGGTTGGCACCTGCCTGTCCTCGCCCTCGGCAGGGCACAGACACTCCTGAACAGCTCAGGTAACCCCAAATCCCATTTTCCAGGGAGGGAATAAATCCCTATTTAGCCTCTGTTCTCCTAATCCCCACCTGATTTATGGGATTATTGCACCTAAAGCTCACCATGCTAATATTCCATTAAACTCCTATGAAACCAGAAAAGAAGAGAGAAGTGTCGTTCTAATTTCAGCCCCAGTGCCAAATTTATTGCTTTATTAGCGATTGAAAATATCAATTTTAATAACACAATTATTGGGGATATAACTGGGATTTATTATCTGTGGGTAGGACTTCAGCACCGCTTTTGAAATTTATGCCTGTGCCTGGAAAATCTTCATCATTTTCCAATTAACATGCAGGATATTAAACAAATTTAATCTTTTAAAGCTAATGTTTTATGAAAGAGCAAAAGGAAAGAATGTCCCACAAAATAGGAATTAATTATTTAAGTTTTTTAAAATTACACCATCCAATGGACCTTCCCACCCACTTAACATTCCCAACCTGCAGGAAACATTGGGAAAATCCTGTCTGCCCAGGGAACAAAGATCTTTTAATCCCTCCCAACCCAAACCATTCTGGCGTTCTGTGAATTGCACTTTCTGTTAATTCAGATTTACAAGGTAGCTAAAAAAATGTATTCCGTTTTTATCAGAGGGAAATCAGAGAATATCCTGGAAAAATCATTTTAATAAAAGATGAAAGCAATTAAAACCATCTTTTAGCATTATTATTTTACACCAATTTGCAGCTTGTATTAATTACTCCAGTCAGTGCATCCAGTAATGCAACAATAATATCAGAAAAATCATTGTAAATATTCACTTTATTAATGTTTTATCAACTCATTTTACCTCTTTCTTGTCTCTCCTGCAACGATTCTTGCATTTCTTGATTTAAAATATTTTTAAATGCCATTCGTCCCTCGTGAAAAAAAAAAAAAATAATAATGATGAATAAGCAAAGAGATTTCAAGAAATGTAAAAAAAGACCAAAAATGTCCCAAGGGCTGTCTGGCCAGTGCTGCTGCTCCTCTTTATCTCAACCCAGCGAGGAACAAACCCGTGGCACTGGGATTTTCCACACATTTTCTGCGTGTGTTCCTTGCCGCTCAAGCCTCATCCCCTGGCCCGGAGCAATCCTGGCGGTGACTGATACAGGAATATCCGGAATGGGAGGCGAACTTTTGGAAAATGCCGAATATTCCACGGACAAGGATCCCACGGGGTTTGTTTGCTCTACAGAATCCCCCTGGAGGTGTCCCGGGGGCTTCAAAGGAAGTTCTGCTGCCTCCACAGCCGCTCCCTCCAGGGTTCTCACACCCTGCCCTCTTCCCTCGCCTCCCGGAACAGCCCAGAATTTATGGTGAAAACATAAAATGGTTTGAGCACATAAATGCGCAGAAAGTTTTCCAAAACGCTCAAAGCCAAAAGTTTTAAATTGAGATTATTACCCCCGATTTTGTAGGAAACTTTCCTCCTCCTCTTCCATGACATACCAGCTCTAAAAGGTTAAATTTGTTTCAGGTCCTGCGTGGTAAATTATGAAGATTTTTCATGGCTTTTCCCCCCTTTATAAGGGCTCTTACTGGAACCTCACACATCACTGAAAACCCTTTAAATTTTAGGAATAACAGATCCATTTCCCCAAGTTTGGGGGTGAATGGTTTTTATTTCACTGGAGCCAGGCACACAGAACCGCTGGGAGCATTTAATCCAATTGTCCTCCCCTCCAAGGTTAGATATCCCCAAAATATTCTGGGAGACGTGGAATAACTGAGCTGTGAGCTGCACACACAACCACCGACCTCATCCTGTCACATTTCCCTTCCCAGAAAACCCCAAAATCTCCTTGTAGGACTCCGCAAAAGAATAAAATTTGAGGGTTTTTTGGGGGTGTTTACCCCAAATGTCGTCAAAGGAGCCGATCCCTCCAAACTAAAATACTTTAGTCCGACACAAAAATTCCCTTAATTATTTTCACCACCCCCTCAGGACGTTTCCACCTCTGGGGAACAGCTCAGGAAAAGTGGGAGCAGGACATTTTGCGCACCAGGGATGTGCCACCTTTTCCAGCCGAAACATCAAGCTGAATTTACCACCGGCAACTCTTATAAACCAAATAATTCCGTATCAGGAACAAAACGTTGCAGCAGAACAAAATAAAGCTGGAGTTTGACCCAATTTCACATTCCCTCGGTGAAGTTTAGAGGGTAAAAAAAAAAGAAAACAACAAAGTAACTTCTTTTAAGCCGGAAAAAAATAATGCAGAAAGTTAACGGGAAGCGTTTAAATTAAAGTGGAATTAAATGGAAGATTTGGAGCTATGCAAAAAAGCAGCTCAGCTCTTCAGGGTAATGTTGAAACATTTTCCCTCCAGGTGCTCTTTAAGGAAGAAAGGCAGTAATGGAGCCGTGAATCACCCACTAAAACATCCCAGCTCCAGAGCAGGGACAGCGGGGATGGAAAAGCAGCCAAATTCCAAAAATTCAATCATGCACTGGCTCTATAGTCATTAAATTTTTCTGGTTTATTATTTATTAAATTTAGGGGTGGGGAAACAGAGGTGACATTTCATCAAAGAAACCACTTCAAGACCTTTTTCTGTCTATACTCTGCCCCCCAAAAGGCAAAATCCTGGGATCCAGCTGCCAGAGCTGCCAAAATCTGGGAAAGGAGGGTGGGGAAGGAAGGAAGGGCCATCATAAACAAATTCATTTTACAGAGCTACCAAACTGGGCCCTAAAAACAAATATTCTTCAAAGTTTGACTGAAATCCATTCAGAAGAGCAAAAACCTTCCAGAGAAGGTGAAC
>WBMY01008773.1:46537-70843 GCA_013397315.1 Donacobius atricapilla
TGAGAGAAAGGAAGGAAGGAAGGAGGAAGGAAAGTAAGGAAGGAAGGAAGGAAGGGCCATCATAAACAAATTCATTTTACAGAGCTACCAAACTGGGCCCTAAAAACAAATATTCTTCAAAGTTTGACTGAAATCCATTCAGAAGAGCAAAAACCTTCCAGAGAAGGTGAACGAAACCTTGTAAAATGAACACAACCTCAGTTTCTTTCCTGTTCTTTGGAGTTCAAAATGTGAAAAGCTGAGTAAGCAGAAGAAAAAATAAATAGTGAAATGCAGGAGGAAATGTGGTCAGCAGCTCACTAAAGCAGCGTAATTCACCTGGACTTTGGCTATTTAGCTCAGTTAAATTCATGATCCATAAAATAGAGAGCAATAAAATCCATTTTTTTGTTGTTGTTGCAGTGTTGAATTAAAGTATCACTAATGCTTGAGAAAACATTGCTCTCACTCAGCCACCGTTGTGGGTTTTTTAATCAGGAAGCTGAGCAATTGCAGGTTATTATTTCCCCTTGACAAGTTCCAACCCGAGCCTCTTTTAATGCCCTGGTACCTTAAAGACTCCCGTGAGTGCAGGAGGCCGAGCTCCAGCACGAAGACAGAGCTCCAAACTATTTCACAAAGAATTCGCAGGGCTTTGAGCAAACTTTTTTGGGTTTCAGCCCAAAAGTGGGGCTGCAAACGATGAAGGCGGTCCCTGCAGCATTCCTGCCCTCCAGCATTGCACATGGGCGCGTCATTCCTGGGGAAACTCCAAGCTGGGTGTGGGGAGGAGAAGCAGCAGGATGGGGATCCAGAGCCTGGTGTGCCCCTGTGCCCTCCTGCGTCACGGTAGGACACGAAATAGATGGACACCATAGAGCGTAGGAAGAGAGAGAAGGCTTTATTTACAAAATTGCTGGCTCCTTTCCCAAGGGAAAGCTGCCAACAGTTTCTCTTTCCAAAACATCTCTCTCCGTTTCTCAGCACAGGCTCAGCAAACAGTGTTCCCTTTGCCAGAACAACTGTCCCAGGGGCTGTTTCCTATTCCTGAGCCAATGCAGAGCAGTGTCAGTGCCATGGAGCAATAACAGACCTTTTTACACAGCGTGTTCTAAAAGAAACTGTTGGGATTGTAAATAAAGCTTCTCTCTCTGCTGACAGCTCCATGGAGTCAATCTATTTCCTGTCCTGCAGTGACACTTCCTTCCCAAAATCATTCTGTGATTCCATGATCCTTTTAACGGGCAAAAAATCCCACCCCAAAAAAATCCCCAAATCCCTCTAATCTTCATCATTCAATGCCCCTTCAAAAAGCACCGATCCCTCTGTGATCTGGAAATGCAGGTCTTTGATGAAGGCCCGATTCCTCCCCACAAATATCCTTTAAATCGGATTTTGGGCTCCTGCCTTTCCATCTCCAAAGCCGTGTCCTGCAGCTCCATGAACAGCTCGGCCTCATTTCTGTATTAACTCGAGTGATTCTCTGAGCTGACTTCAGCCTTCCCTGAGAAGCCCCTGTGGAGCCCAAATGGAAGGAAACTCCTTGTGCCCGAGTGCAGAATTGCAAATGAGGATGATTTCGGCAGAGTCAGGGCATGTGAAGTGGGTTTGAACTACAGGTGTCTGACAAGAGTTCTTTTGCTTTTCCTCCCGCAGCTTCCAAGTCAAAATCCGTGCATTTTGTCCCCCAGAAAAATGGAACTGACTGCCTCATTCCTGGAGCTTCGGGAAGTGCTCCCACTTGCAGGCAGGGAAGGGTTTCCAAAGTAAATATCTGGAAAAAATATAAATAAAAACCAGGTTTTCCCAACCTCTCCAACAGAACTTTGTTACAGCGGCAGTTTGGCCACATGCAGGAGCAGCTTGGTGCTGATGAGGTTTTGCTGTTTGCTCTCCGTGGGTTTTTTTTATTGGAAATTCCCTCCCTGGAGCCATTCCAATCCCACCTGGATGTGCTCCTGTGTAAGATGCTCTGGATGCAGGGGGGTTGGAGCGGAGGATCTCCAGAGGGCCCTTCCAACTCAAACTCTTCTGTGATTCCATGGCTGAGTTGGACTGAACCAGCATTCCTCGCTCCCAGATCCATCAGCTGCCGGCCTGGAAGGGGCTTGGAATGAAATCTTTAAGGTTCCTTCCCACCCAAGGCAGCCTGGGACTCCATGAAAACTCATTTTGTCACTGATAAGATAAACAGGAATCCTTCGGAGCGCAACTACTGCCGAAATATGTTCATCTCATCCCTTAAGCTGCAGCTGGATTTCGAGACTTGATATTTTTCCGTCAGAACCTTGATGGATTCTACCGATGGAAGAAACTGCGCATCCGCCAAATGAGAAACTTTAGCGGCACAGATGGTTCCATCAATATTACACTGGTCACTAGCTAGGAACAGTCTGTTGGTTTTAATACCTACCTGGCCCTTTACTGAAAACCACAGTAAAACAGGCAAAAAATATCATTAAAATAAATACTTTCGGGATGAATAAAAAATGACTCCGCCACTTCAGAATCCCAATGAGGACAAATGACCTGTAAATGTCATCTGCTGGCTGATAAAAGCAATTGAGCCAGTGTCAACCGAGCAAAGTGAGATGTAATTTAGTTTTAGCGCTCCTAGAATATCACAGCAGCAAGGAAAACACAAAAATAAGGCTGTCATATCTCAAAAGCCAAAGAAATTAATTAATGAGTCCTTAAAAGACACCTTGAGATAATTTTTAAAAGATTTCTTATCGTTAAATCCACTTCAATGGAAATGAAACAGCAAAGCCAGGAAGATGGATAAACTTTAAACTATTTAATCCAGATATTTTTTCAAAATTAATCTAAAACTTACCCCAAATGTCTTGAACAAGTAAACCAAAAATTCATCCTGGAAATTCTCTGTGAACCAGATTCATTCTGAGATTTCCACCTTTTGGTAAAAGGAAAAAGAATTTCAGTCATTTCAAGCAAGCTTCCCTTTCTCACCTGACCAAAATCCTAAAGGAACCCAGAATTTCCCATAAATTTCAGAACCCGCCTCCTTTTAACCAAAATGTTTGAGGATTTGACGACAGCTCAGCACAGGAGCCATCACTGAGTGGATTCCCTGTTAGCATCATATTTTAAATAGCATTTTGCTCAGAGGAACTCAGAGAGAATTCCCGAGGAGCGCATCCACAGACCCCAGGGATGCTGGATTTGGACTGGACCAGCTCATCCCAGCAGGAACCACTTCAGCTGCTCAGCCCGTCCTTATCCAGAGCTGACACTTCAATATTTCACAGAATAATGTTTTATTAGATGAGAGCTGCAAGAGCTGTGGAACCACATCCCTTTTTTTTTGTTGTTTTTTTGGTTTTTTTTGTTGGGTTTTTTTGTTTGTTTGTTTTTTTTTTAATTTTCCTCCTTGAATATTGAGGGAAACGTTAAATAACCGAGGAAGCCTGTGGGCAGCGGAGCCCTGCCCTGACAGATGAACCCATCAAGGGGGAAGTTGTTTTAATGAACAAGAAGAGATTTTTCAGGATAATTTTTAGGATAATTTAGGTGTTTAAGAGGCGGCACCTCTGGTGAAGTGTTTTCCAAAAGCGTGTTCCAACAGGGCTTGGAAATCACAGAGTCAGAGCTGCTTTTTCTGCACACAAACACTTCAGGAAGAGGCATTTGATGTTTCCCAGCTCCCGTTTAGCTCCAGCATCTGTTCAGGTATTCCCTGTTGTGTTTTTACAGCCACAAACAGTGAACTACCCAAAGCCCTGAGGAGCAGAGGAACAGCCTGTGAGTTCTGTCTCACCCCAGAAATCACAGGGAACATAAATTAGTGAAGCCGCTTGTGCCATTTATCCCCCTAATTGGGCTTCCCAAAAGGAAGCATTTTCCCTCTCCTCCTTTTTAAGCTCCCCGAGCAGCCCCTGGGTTTGGATGCGGACACATCATCCCTTAAAGAGGAGTAACAAACCCCATAAATCAGACCTGCACTAAAATGTCAGGAGTAAAACCTCGCTGCAAACCTGATCGTTAATGGTCCGTCTTTCCAGGCCGAGGGGCCAACTTCCACGTCCCCATTCCCAAATTCCCGTTTGGATGTGCAAAATAAAACACATTCATGCAAATCCCTTTGGGTCCTTCCCTGGCACTTTGAGTGCAGCCTCAGACGTTGGTGGTGTTGTGCAGGTTTGGTTCAGGATCCCAAAAAAACCTCCAAGAGCTCTTGGAATCACTTCCCTGAGCATCTGTCAAAGGGAAGGAAAAGCCCCTGGCTGAGGAAAGGGTGGGGTGGGGTGACAAAGTGGGTCATAGGCAAAGCCCCACTGTAAAATCCTTCAGAACTTGAAAAAAAAATTAGATTTTCTACCAAAAACTACCCATATCTACCCCTAAAAGCCAGGAGCTCCTGTTTCTAACCAACGCCAGAAGGAAAACTGTTGAATTTCTCCCCCTGAATTTCCCTCACACCTCAGCTCGGTGACTCCCCAGGTGCTCTGCGACAGTTCCGTCCTCCCTCCTCCCATCAGGATTTATCCACCTGCATCACACTCTCCTCAGCCTCTTCCCAGAAACAAACCCCAGAACATGGAATAAAAGATTTCAGGCTTCTTAAAAAAAAAAAAACCCTCACTGATTTTATGCCATATTAGAATTTTATTTGAGGTAGTTCTGCTATCTTTCAATGAAATTTGATTTTAACAGGATCAAATCTGTCAATTTATCCTAAATTATTGCTGGATTTCCTTGAAACGATCACGGGTAACTGCTGCAGAATTATTCCACTGCAGCTCAGAGGCTGCACTGAAACGTTTTGTAAGGTATAAAGATTTTTACATTAGATTTTTCTCTTTTTTTATTCCTGCCAATGCAGAAGCAGGCCCATAAAGGTCTGTAAGTTTGTTTAAGCACCGCAGCTTTTGCAATAAAGCTTTAATAGGCCCCATACCCCAACTCTGACAAGGCAGACTTGGATTATTTGGAGCTGAGTGGTTGCTTTGTTCTCTCTTAGTAAGAGATGTCACAGCCATCACAGCCTGGGCTTGCATTAAACAGGAGGAAAAAAAAATTGCACTTTTTGTTTAGCTATTTAAAAAGATTTTTGATGGATGGAGGATTGGGAATGAAATAGAAAGAGCAGTAAAATAAAAATAAGAGATAAGCCAATAATTAAGATGGACACGAGGATTTTTTTGCAGAAGTTGTTGAAAATGTATTTCTACACTAAATGTAAATTCATTTAAAAATGACCAGGAGGAGGGACCTGAAAATACAATTGCATAAGTTCCTTTTTCTCAATAATTAAGAAACCTGTCCAGGTGAAATAGGATCCTGCTCTTTCCTCATTTTAAACAGAAGAGATAATGCCAGCGGACATCCAGAAGAAGAAAATTCACCTGAGGAGATAACAGTGAGAGGAGGATGAACAGGGCTGAATATTTCATCAAACAAAAAGCTGCCAATTCGTGAGGTACGGCCTCAAAACCCTGGAACTCCAGGCACTAGCAACCACTGCAAAATGAAGCTTTGTTCAACGAAAATTTGTCAAATTTAAAGTACTAAATCTGGGGTTTAACATTGTGCTGCAGCCGAGGAGCTAAGAAGGAGCTTGTGGCACTCAGAACAAAATTAAAACAAACCTGAAAAATGGTGGCAGAAGTTAAAAATGGCCTCAGAAAAAAAATTTCATCCCTGAAAATGCCATTTTTCCACCGAATATTCAGGGAGTCACCTCATGGATGCACGCGAGGTGTATCAGATCCAGCCCAAGAGGGTGCAGTCAGAACTATTTTTACATGGAATAAGTTTCTCCTTTGATATTTTTGAAGAGCACAGATAAAGCACTTCAAAGAGACACAGGCAGTCATGCTTATCCTCCCTCCTCAACACCAGGAGTATTCCAAGAACTGCAGAAGGGCAGGAAATTCCGAATTTTTTTTTTTAATTATTATTTTTAGCTGTCAGTTATATTTCTATCTCTGCCTGGGATTAAGAAAGTTTCTCCTTCTTCTCAGGAAAATGAAAGTAGGAGGAATAAAACTGTAGAATCAACAACCAACGTCTGCACAAGGGAATATTATGGAAAGAATCCAGTTCCCAGAGGGATTAACAACAACTGCAGAAAGCAGGGATCAATATTGACAGAGTCAAATTATCCCGATGTAGGCGGAGATTTTCTGCTCCTGGAGAGAAATTTCAAAACTTTATAAATATAATTCCTCATTGCCAAATGTCTGCTGTGGATGAGCATCTTTCTAACTTAACAAAGGAATTTGAACGTGGCTTCAATTTTTATTTTCCAAATTTTATTTTCAAGGATATTGTGGAAGATTTAGCGAATAATTTTGAGATCTGATCTTGTGTTTCTGAATGTATCAACAATCTTCATGGACTGGGAAATCAAAAAAGTCAAATTTATGAAAATCTAGCAACACTGATTAAAAAAAGAACAGATACAAATCTCCAGGCCAAAAACATAAATCCCAATGATTCAGGTTTTGTCACAATTAGGCCTCTCAACCAGAGAGAAGTTTATGATCCAGGACAATCTTGATTTAAAGATTTTTCCTACCACATTTTTCCTCACAAACTACTTAAATAAGGTTGTGGAATTTATGGGTTGTTGATTGCACTTCTATTTACCTGAGGATGGTGAGGCTTCTCCATTTAAAGAACAAATTAACTACAGAGAAACAAACCAAGTTTGGGCCTAAATTAACTGAATTTTGTTCCCCAGATTTTTTTGTTCCCATTTAATTATAGCGAGATTGTATCATTACTAAATAAGAGCCAAACCAAATTACTTCTCCAATCCTTGCTCCAGGAATTAATACTCTTTGCCTTCCAGGAGCACTAAAGTACAGAAACTGCTTGAAATTATATCTTTTTTTAATGTGGTCTTTACCTACTTCTAATTAAAACCATTCATCATTGCAATACCTTTTGGGTTTAGTTGGGGTTTTTTTTTAGAGTTTTTTTTTGTTATTGTTCCGATAAACATCCCAGACTAAGCCTAGTACACTTAATTTTTAGCAAGTCAAGGCCTTGTTTTCCTGGGATGAACCCTGAATATTTTCTAAATCGGGGCTGATCCCAGCTCCTGGAAGAAAAGACTCTGCAATCTTGACCCAGACGTCAGCCCCTCAATTTCCAGAGCTGGTTTTGCTTCCTCACAGTTTGGGGTTTTCATTGTAAATGGCTTTAAATTTAATAATTAATTCAAGGTAGTTTTGCATTTTAACTTCCACACTGTTTAAAAGCCGAGTCTGCATTGCACAAAACGCTTCAGCAGCCATTTCCTGAGGGGAAAACAGCTTTAAAACTGAGATTAAGCCTGGTGAAATAGCACTGGGACACCTTGTTGAAAATATTGATAATATACCCCCAATAATCTGGGTTATCTTCCCTCATTAGGGAAACCATGAGGAGAAAAATACAGAACTCAGAGCAGAAACTTTGGAGCAGCATTTGAGAAAAATGCCTGTTATGAGGAAAGGAGATGAACCTTGATGTGGTTTTGCCACTTTTTAAAAGAAATTCCATTTCTGCCAGCTGGGCCTGAGCTGGCAATTCCCTGGCTGTGAGAAAGAGTGGGAATGTTTCAAACCCCCTGGAGCCAGGCCCCCAGAGATGTCCCTGTCAGCGCCCTCCCTAACCTGTCCCAAAAGGCTCTTTCCAGCTAAAACCATGGAACCTGCTGCCTCAAAAACATCCCGTTCCTCTCTACTGGCTGAGTTGGGAAAAGGGAACTGAAAAGCAGGAATGGCAATAAAATGGAGATTGCTGAAAACCTGAGGAGCTTTCACCTCCCTCAAAGCCAGGAGAGGCACAAATTTTTGATGAAGGGATATCTGGAAAGGCTGGGAGAGGTGAGAAATGTTTCCACTCTCACTTTTCCTAGCATGTAATTATCTGGGGGGTTTTTTTTGTGGGTTTGTTTGTTTGTTTGTTTGTTTGTTTTTTATCAGACTTACCACTCCTCCTCTGAGGAATTCATTCATTCCCCAGTGAGCAGATGATGGAGAGGGGCTTGGCAAGCCCAAGGAAGCTGTGGGCTCGATATTTCTGAGCCTGAATTTCAGCTCGCTGACCATTGCCGGCTCCTTTCCCCAGGGAAAGCTGCCAACAGTTTCTCTTTCCCACACATCTCTCTGCGTTTCTCAGCACAGGTTCAGCAAACAGTGTTCCCTTTGCCAGAACAACTGTCCCAGGGGTTGTTTCCTATTCCTGACCCAATGGAGAGCAGTGTCAGTGCCATGGAGCAATAACAGACCTTTTTACACAGCGTGTTCTAAAAGAAACTGCGGGGATTGTAAATAAAGCCTGAATTCTCAGCTTACAGCTCCATGGAGTCAATCTATCTCGTGTCCTGCCGTGACAGGGAGCTCAGGGATGGAATCTCAGGGAGCAGGGATGGGGCAGTGGAGATGCTACCAGGATGTCTGAGCAAGGGTCCTTCCTGCTCCTTGCTCCCTCCTGGGAATTCCAGAGCGAGGGATAAACCCACAGGCAGCACATTCCCAGCCCAGGGGTGACAAATGTCCCTCACAACCAAAGGGTCACCCAGAGAAAGCTTCTCTACCCGAGCCTGGCCTGGAGGGTCTCCATCCCTACTGGAATGTGAAAATGGATCTCATCTCCTGACCCCAAAGCTCTGCTCTAAGGACTCCAAATATTGGGATTTTATGAGATTTGTGTCTTTCTGATCGCTCCTAAAGCCAATAAAGCAGGAACTTACACCTTTGTCGAGCCCGCAGAGTTTTTGATCCCATGTTTTCTGAGGAGATTGGTTTTCGTTAGACATGCAGAGAAGAAAAGCACAGTTTTAGCTTTTAATTATTTGCTGAAGTTCCTGCAGTTCTTCTTCCCCTCTTAACACCCAACAAGGAACCAGAAACCGCTCCCAAAGGAAGCTGCTCCTTGCTGAGCCCTTGCCTTGCCCACCGAGTGCGGTACCACCACCCACACCTCCCAGAGCTGCTCTCACCTCTGGATTGACTGGAGAAGCTTTGATGGAAGTGCAAAAACCAGAACCACTTCAAAGTTCACTGTCAGAGATGCAAAGCAGGAGAAAAGAAATGAGGAAGAAAAGCATGTCGTTAACGTAGTGGCGAAATAAAACAACGTGAGGAGAAATATTTGGGATTGCCGCTTTTAGTGGGGTGTCACATCTTCATATAATCATGGAGTGGTTTGGGTGGGAAGGGACCTTAAATTCCATCCCATTCCATCCCTCAATGGGCAGGGGCACCTTCCACCATCCCAGGCTGCTCCAAGCCCCGATGCCCAGCCTGGGATGGATCCAGGGGCAGCCACAGCTGCTCTGGGAATTCCATCCCAGCCCCTGCCCACCCTCCCAGGGAGGAATTCCCTCCATAATACAGGTAAAATCATAATTATACATGTAATTACAACAACCCAGACAGACCCAATCCACCGCATGAATTTCATGGCAGAGAGAAGAAGAAGAACTGCAAGGGGGAGAAACCAAATTCCGCCAGGCTCGACCCTCCCATTTCCACTTCTGCTCTCCAACACCTGCAGCGTTTCCATCAGAATGTGGGGGTGACTGGTGAGAAATACGGATTTAACTGCAAAACTTAAATACCACAGGGTTAAAACAGTCTTGATGGCACAACCCAGTGGGTTAAAATGCCAATAAAACCTGTTAAAAGTGTGCCCACACGGGCTGAGCTGCGCCACACTGTGTGGAGGGAGAGCTCCGAAGGCAGGGAAGCCCTCCATGGAAACCCTGGACTGAAAACAAACAATATTATTCACCAAATTATCATCTGTTTGGGAAGCTGCAGCCATTAATTGCTTCTGTGGCTTTGTGGGTTTAGGTTTTTAAACACAGCACCGGAGTGCTTAAAGATCCTCCTGATTAAATAATTCAAAATGTTTGCACTATATAACATGTTTGAAGGGGAGAGAAAACTCTGCTAAACACTTTGAATTCACGAGCAAGCACCTCATTAACATGCCCTGAAATCAAATATTTATTACCTTCTCCACTGTAATGAGCTCATTTAAGACAAATGTGAGAAAACCCCATCCTGTATTAAAGTTGGCAATGTTTTATTTATGGGCACTTTAATATTCACTTTAGGCCACACCAAAATATAAACATGTAATTAATATTTCATTGATGAGAAAACAAAATCTATTTCCCCAGCTTGTGCAGGCTTGGAAGGGGACAAAGCAGGTTTTGTGCACCGTGGTGCTGCACCCACGTCGCTCTGAGGTGGGAACAACTGATAAATCAATTATTAAAATTATCTTTTCCCTTCCCCATTCCAGGGCCTGAACACCCTCTGGGGAAAGAATCTTTCCCTGATTTCCAACCTAAATCTTCCCTGGCACAGCTCCAGTCATTCCAGAGGAGAAATCCGTGTCTGTCCCTGCTCTTCCCCTCACGAGGAAGCTGCAGATCCCAACGAGTTTCCCCTCAGTCTCCTCCTCTCCAGCTGAACATTCCGGGTGCCCTCAGCTGCTCCTCATCCCGCTTCCCCTGCAGACCCTTCGCCATCCTCACTGACCTCCTCTGGACACTCTCTAAGGGTTTAATCTTCTTTCTTCTACTGCAGTGCCCAAAACCGCGCACAAGATTCCAGGTGAGGTCACCCCAGTGCCACCCTGCCCACAGCTCTCCAGATTAAACCTTGGATTCAAGGCTTTTAGAAAACCCTTTTTCCACAAAAGGGAGTGGGTTTGGGGCAGATGTCTGAGCTGCAGTGCTCATCACACATCAGGCAATATTTCCCAAACTGGGCAGTAGATGAGCTGAAAATTATTCCCAAAGGCAGCACTGCTCACACATACCAAATCCCTGCATTTTTCCTACACTTATTTTTCCTTCCAGCAGCAATATCTGCAACTTCTCTCTATGGACACTGGCCAGATAAACACTCACCAGCACTTATCTACCCAGAATTGCTGGGTAATGCATTCATGAATAGGAAACCTCATGTAAATGCAAATTTTTCACCCCTCTCCTCCCAAGGATGCTGCCAGCGGCAGAGTTTGGGGTCAAGGAGCCTCTTCCCGTTATTGCACCAGGCCTTGGCGGATCCATCTCAAACAGAGAGAACAAAAACCTCTCAGCTGCCGGGGTCTGACCCAACCCCCTCTGGAAGAAGCTGTGACCCTCGGGCTGACTGCAACAAGCTCCTGTTGGGCGTCCCAGCGCCAATTCAGCCCCAGGTGTGATGCTGCTCATCACACACACACAGACACACTCACACTTTGATCAGAAGGCATGAACTAAGAACTGAGTTTATTTTAAAAGATCTGACTCCATTTTATAGTATTTCTACAAAGGCCAGGGACTGGGGGAGAAGGTTGACACCTCTCCCCATTCCATTAGTCAAGACAACTGTCCCTCAGCTGTCCATAGCTCTAAGAACAGGAATGAAAACTACCTTGAAGTTACGATAAACATTTGCCGGTGTTTACAGACCAGAGCCTGAGAAGAACCTAAACCATGAAAACACTGAAACAGAAGAGAAGCTGAAAATACCAGGGCGACACCAGGCGCCCTCAGCAGCTCTGTGGGAATCACTTGACAAGGAGCAGTGCCAGGCCTTGAGATGCCCCCTCCATCCCAGGGCTGCTGGCACCTGTCGGAACCCTGGAGGCTGAAAATTCCAGGCTTTCTGTCATAAAAGGCACTGACCCCCAAGCAAGCACCACATTTGACCTGAGGCCGTGGAGAAGGCTTCCAAAATTGAGTGACAGCACTGGGGTTGTGGGTGTGGAGTTTGAATGGAAGTGTGGGGTAGCACAAGGTGCAAAACTTGGAGTTTAAAGTTTTAGAATATAGTAATATATATAAAGCAATATGGAGGAATTATGGCGCTGGCTAAGTCCTTCTTCTTCACCTTCTTCTTCATGGTTTTGGATGTTTTTTTCTTACTGGGTGAGAGTCCTCATGGGGGACCTTGGGTGCTCAATTATTGGGTCAAGAGTATAAATAATGTAGGTGTCATCTCGTTATTGGGTAATCATTGCTTAAATAACCTTGGAAGGAGCTGGAGGCATCTCCATTTTCTACCTTGTCGGCCAGAACTCACAACTCATGAGGCTGTACTTTAGATAAGAATTAATACACACTGAGTCCAAACACGAAACGGCATCCCCGGCATTAATCCTGGCTCTAACAGAAGAAAAGAAAACAAGAAACCTCACAGGCACCCCTGGAGCAGCAAGAGCTGGAGCTCAACTTGCTCAGATTTCGTGTTCAAGCGTCTCTCATTGCTGGATTTTTTGGGTCCACTCTCAGGGCTCCATCACAAGTGGAATAAGTCTTGGAAGATTTGCCTTGGGCAGGGATAGCTTTAAGACAGGTTGCTCCAAGCCCTGTCCAGCCTGGCCTTGGACATTTTCAGGGATCCAGGGGCAGCCACAGCTTCTCTGGGAATTCCATCCCAGCCCCTCAGCACCCTCACAGGGAGGAATTTCATCCCAATATCCCATCCAGCCCTGCCCTCTCTCCATGGGAACCCATTCCCTCTTCATGGAAAACTGAGTACCCCTTGCTCACAAGCAGGAATCTTGCTGTGGTTCCCAGATTTCTGAAGAAATGGTTTCCTCTTCCATTCCCTAAGCTGTGAATCTATTCTTGGATCCAACCAGGGCACAGCTTTTCAGCAGCACAAAAACCTGCAGCACCATTAAAGCAAAATGTCAGAATCCTGCCCATCACTCACTCGGTGTAGATGCAGGTAAAAGAGGAAAAAGACAGAAAAAAACATCCTGTAGACAGCTTGGACAGGATAAAAGCCTCCTGGCTTTGGAAATAAATGTCTCTACTTCACCTGGATGCTTATTTCTGATAAATGTCCCCGCTTTCCCTCCGCAGCATCCACAGCAGGGCCATTATCCCATGACAAGGTCCCATTCCATGGGCATTATCTTAGCAGGGACAATCTGATCCATTTGAAAAAGCCAAAATGCACAATTTTTCCATGAACGTGACGAACACACGACAAAACCACCCCAGTGCAGCCCAGGGCACAGTTTAACAATTCCAGCGTGCATGTCTCACAAAGCAGGGCGTCGTTAGCTGCAATATTTCTGGTGAGGTTCTTGCACACAAACAAGCCCTGCCACAATTCTTTGAAATGGATTTTTTTTTTCCCCCTCAGGTTCCTCGAATCAAACCGGTGGCTTTAGACCCATTATATTAACATAATGGGTTTTAATCACAATTATGCATAATCACGCGGTTTCTATTGCCTGGAAAACCATTTAGCACAGGCCTGCATGGGCTTTTGGCAAGAGAGGAAGAGATGCACTTAGTGAAGCAAATGCAGCTAAAAATGCATTTTTATGCATGAACCAGGCCAACAAGATGCTCAGTTTGGGGATCAGGCATGGTTTTAAACTAAAGGAAAACCCAACATTTAGAACCCAATAAAAAATTCATTGTCCTTCAGGGTACATTTGACCATGGAACAATATTCCAAAGGAGAGTTGGCAATTCAAGCTCCAAGGTCCTGAGGAAATGCTGGGAAGGATCTCTCTGAACAAATTTTAAGGAGGCATTTATTATCATGATTATCCCTTTTTATTCTAACACCACACCATTGTCCTCAATAGAGCAAAAGTGCCCTTTTGACCTAAAAAATATAAAGAGAGTGGGGAGGAAGCTGAAAATTCCATGAAAACCCTCAGATGTTGCCGCAGATTTTTATTAGAAGTTCATAAATAGGAAAAAAAACATTAAATCCTTAAACTAATTAGAGAAGTGCCCTGCAGTGCCCCGCAGTTCATCTCCATCTCAACACCCCCCACGCTGCCTCTTTCATCTTCTCCTAATCCTCTAGCGAGCTCTCGAGGTCTTTCTTCAAAAGCTGATGGGATCTGTTCACTTCTTTGAGCTCGGTTTTGCGCAGGAAGGTGTGAATTAAAATCAAAAGCCTCCAGGTAAGGAGGTTGCGCATTGCCACACCTGCTGGAGCTGCTGGAATAACCCTCGAATTCATTTCTGAGTCTGCATCCAAATCCATCTGCAGCCCTCGGACCCCCAACTCCATCAGACACACAAGTCCTGCACTGCTGGAGAATTCCTCTAACTTTAGTTGTGGGGGGTTTGGAAGACAAAATCCCTCTTTTCTGGCCACGGCAAACATCCCCCTCTTGAGCAGGCTGAGGATCACAGCCCCAGGGTGTTAAGGGAAGAGCGGCCACAACCCCAAACCCACCTGGTCCCTGCCATGGAAACAATCTCTAATTCCTGCCCCGCCAAAAATCATCATCAGAACCAAACCAGGGCAGGCTCCAAGTCCAAAAGCTCCACCTGCACTGATTCTCCTCAGGGAAGAGTGAGGAATACAACAGCGACGGCAGGAATTGGGAATAGCCCACGAGGGACTTGGCACTGCAGAACATTCAAACCACACACACGAGGCTCCCACGTGCAAAGAGCTGACAAAGGACCCTGTAATTCAACCTGAGCAGGAAAAACACCTTTAATCCCTTAAAAATCCCCTTTTATTTCCCTTAGAAACCTTCCTGAGACCCACGCTGCGACATCTTCCAGCCTTTAGCGAGGCACCACCACCTGTGGGTCTTCTGCTGAGCAATCTTTACTCATGTAAGAGGCACAGCCACGTTCGAATTTAATCAGAGCGAGAGCAAATCAAGCAACAAACCAAATAAAGTCTGCAGCTTCAGTGGAAATAGCACGTCCTGCCCGTTTTTGACTGTGGCAATGTAAAGAGTTATTTCAAGTTAATTCCATTTGCTCTTCGGAGACTGCAAATCAGGAACTCTCTCCCCGTTTTTGTACTTTATCATCACTTTGCTGCTTTTAAAATGACAGCAGTAATCCTTTCAACGTAATTAGTTACTGTTCAGAAAGAGCAGCCACAAAAACGTTGCTTTGCAAGAATTTCAGTCAGAACACCAAAATAATATGAAGTATTTTAGAGGAGTCACTTTGGATGTCAGGCCTCATTCAAAAATTGCTTTGAAAAATTCTGTTTGCTCACTTAGATTCAATAAAATCTTTCTGTTTATCATTTTAGCATAATGTCTGTGAACGAAAAGCGGAATTTCACATTCAGCCACCACAAAGGAGAACCCAACCAGCTCCCCTCTTCAAGGAGGAGTTTAGAACTCCAACCAAATTATTTTTAAGTCGACCAAAATAAAACCAACCCTTCCTTTGGGATCTTTCCCTGCTCCAATCCCTTTAGAAATTCTGTTTAGCAGTCTCTCACCATCATTGTACAGAGAAGCTGTGGCTGCCCCTGGATCCCTGGAAGTGTCCAAGGGGATTTTGGACAAGGTTTGGAGCAGCCTGGGACGGTGGAGGTGGAACTGGATGAGCTTTAGGGTCCCTTCCAACCCAAACCATTCCATGATTGCTCAAACATTTTGCTGCATTATTCCTTGCTGGAGGATATTTTACTTAAATTAATGGAATTCTATGACAGAACTTGATGAGCTTGAGGATCCCTTCCAACCCAAACCAGTTCATGATTCCTCAAACATTTTGCTGGATGATTCCTTGCTGGAGGTGTGGCTATGAGGCATCCCAATACTAACTCCTGAATTCTAAGGCCTCATCTGGAATTTCAGCCCACATCCATAAGGAACTGACCATGCTTTATGGAGTAAAGCTGAGTCTTCCCACTCTCCTTCCATCCTGCAGGCACATTCCCATTTTCTGGCCCCTCAGAGGAATCCCTGGAAGAAACAACACAAAGGATATTGCCAGATGTGCCTGGCAATCCCCTCTCACCCTGAAAACACACAATGCCAAAGCCTGCAAAATCGGGGGTTCTTCTAACCTAAATAGGATTTATTTGATGCATTCTGGGGCGTGATCACAGAATGTGGGTTCAGAAATTCAACATCTAAGGACAGAAGAGTAAATTTTACCTTTAGCCACAATTTAAGAGCGGGGGAAACCAAACTGAGCCTCTGAGAAGAATCATTTCTTTTACTGCTGAGTTTTCACTTTGTCCCTGGATTTCTTTTTTCCCTGAATCCCTGTTTTCTTTCCCTTGGAATCAGCTCCAACATTCCCATTTGGAGCAGGCAGAGATGCTCATTGCCAACACCCTCTCTCCCAAATTTCCAACTTTTAGTAGAGATGCAGCCATCAGAATAGCTGTCCCCATTGTCACTGGAAAGTGGCATTAACTACAAAACTGTGCTTCAAAAGCACTTTAAACCCTGGCCACATGTTCATAAATCTGGTTTTGCAGAACCTCCTCAAGTAGCACAAAAAAAGATGCAGAATTGCAGAGCTGTTTCAGCCAGAAAGGTGTCTCAGCACCCAGAACCTGCTTACACACAGCTCTGATTTTGTGTTTATACAGACAAAAATCTGATTTTCTCATTAGCTCTGGGAGAAATGTAGAGCAATCTGGATGCTGCCTGGTCAGTATTTAGATTATTGCAAGTTTAAAGGATTAATTTGGGATTTTTTTTTCCCTCAGGAAAGGATCTTGAAGAAATGAAACCTCCACCTTGCTACAAGGTTCATCATAATGCCTTCAATAAATGAAATTCAGCTATGAAATACATAATTCCACCAAACTTGTAGTAAGTATTAATTAGCTAGTGGACAAAATTCAAAGAAAAAAATAAAAAAGACTTGAAGAAATGAATAATAATTCCTAATCCAAAAGGCTTCAGTAAAATAAGACCCACCGAGATTTTCATTTCAGTGTTAATTTAAATATTAGCACAGCACATTTCTGTTGACATAAATTCAGTAGTTAATATTTTTCTCATTAGAAGTGGGCAAATCATCATTTCCAAAGAAGCATCTGGGTGCTGGGAGTGCTTAAAAAAGGGTGGAGGCAGACTGAAAGTTGTGTTGGTGGATAATGGATGCACACAGGACACAACATTTAAAATAACCAAGCAGATTTCTTATTTCTCCACTCTGGTAGAATTTCCTTTGCTGTTTATTTTCTACTCCCTCTCCTAAAACCCTTTTTTGCCTGGCTACAAATGAATTTTTAACAGTCACTTTTCTGTCACGGTCAAGCCTTTCTAGAAGACTTTAAAAAGTCTTTTTTTCAAACTCCACCAAAAGATTTTGTGTTCATCACTGCACAGGAGAGAAACCAGATCAGGATTGCCCAAGAAAATCAAGAGCACGTGGAGAGAGAAGTGCTCCTTGTCCACCTACATCCCAAACCGCAGAATTTGGAAACTTGAGACATTTAGAACACACTCAGCAGCATCTTCCATGACCAGAAATAGAAAATTTTAGAGGAGGAGAAGTTTATCAGCTCAAAGTGATGACACAACTGCAGGGACTCAGCGTCACATTCAGGATGCAGTGAAATAAAGAGGTGCAGATTTCCACCAAATCCATCAGCTGAGAGAGGAGTGGATTCTCCGATGTCATTTCAGAATCTAAAATACCTCAAAATTAATATTTGAATGTTGGAAGAAAACCTTCCCCCTCTGAGCTGTTCCTTGCAGGGTCATTAAATGGATTATCACAGGTGACATTAAAGTGCTAAACTCAATTAGAGTCCATAAATGATGTGGCAAAGCCTGGAGAAGTCAGGTGGATTAATAACATTGGAGAAGAAGGAACCTCCAAAAGGTGACAGAATTCTGAAATAAATGGAACTGGGAAAATTAAATCTTATTCTCAAAAAAGAAAAGAAATCTAAATTCATTACCAAAACATCCACCAAGCTGTGTGTTTTCTCCTTGAAGTTCAGAGTTTGAAAGGGCAAAAGCAGCTTTATTTGGAGTAAGAACTCCACAAAATCCCATTTCTGCCTAGGGAACGGTGGGGATGCAGCAGAGCACAGCACAAGCAGGCACAGCAGGGAAAAGAAGAACCAGAGAACTGCACCGCAGTCGCTGTCTTTCACCTTTCATCGTGTCCAATTTCCCTTCCTCTGGTTTGAAATTCGACATCTGAAGTGGCACCAGCTCAGAGGTGGCAGCGCCTTGTCAGGCCACACGTTGCTCGTTCTCCCTCCCCTCACACAAACCTCGCTAAGGCACGGCTTAAAATTCAAATATTATTGATGATCACTTCAATAGCACGGATTTCTCCTTGTGGATTGCTGTTGTTTTTATTTCCACGCGCGTCCTGCGGCAAGGAGAGGCTGGATGTGGTTCGGTTCTTTGTTTGCAGCAGACATCACCTGCCTGCTGATATTTCAGGCTGGCAAAATCCACACATCCCTTCCCACGTGTCACCATGGGTCACTGGGGGAGCACAAGGTCTGGGCAGACACGTCAATCACGCCTTGTCCACAGGCTCAGCGCGATGCCTTGGGGAGGCTGAGCTGGAACAGAGACTGGGCAGAGCTGTGAATAAAGCAGGGATTTATTGAAAGGCCTTTAGGATACACCCTGGGCAGGACAGGGCCTGGACAGGGCTACACCCAAGGCGGACGCAAAATGGTCACAAAATGGACCCAAAGTGGACACAAAATGGCTGACTGGTCACAAGGTCTCACACTTTTATAAGTTTTGGTCCGTTTGCATATTGGGGTTTAATTGCCCAATTCCAGCTGCAGGCTGTGAGGTCCCATCCTGCTTGTTCCTCCCTCCAGCCCAGCCTTGGTTGTGCTTTTGGGCTGAAAGTTGTCCTTGGTGTGCAGCAGGAGCAGGATTTGTTTTGTGTCCCTGCTGTGTGCAGAGCTGAGTGACACCGAGTGTGAGCTCAGAGCTGCACCCCTGGGTGCACAGAACCTGAAATACAGGAAAGCTGAAACTGAAGGCATCACATGAAGCTTTTGTGCAGTGGATAAACGTCCTGGACACGGAGTTCCAGGCATCTGTCCCGGTGTCACGGTGTGGGGTTTCGATCCCCCAGAGGAAACTCGTTCTCCTGTAGCAAACGCCGCTGTAATGACAATAAATGCAGGAGCCATCTGGAACTGGGAGATGCTTTTCCTCAAGAGGATTTTTAAACTGCTTTGGAACGGCGTTTGTTGTTATAGACGTAAAAAATCTGCATCGCTCCTCTTCTGAAATATGAACGGGCAAGCAGGAAGTTGGGGGAATCTTAGTTTAAAAAAATCAAAGGATTTTTTACAGAAAAAATGAAAATACAAAGGATCTTTCATTAATAAGGGCATCACCTGCAATTCCTGCTCCTTGTAAGTAAAAAAAACCAACAATATCCAGCTTTAAAAAGAAATATAGATCAGCTCTGGGGGCTGCACAGGGCAGTGAGGGATGAGTAAAATGGAACTGGAGCACGTGGAATAAGAAAAATATCCTTTAATTAAGGAATTAAAGATGTTATGGCTCATCCAGTGGCACAGGTGTCCCAGAGAAGCTGTGGCTGCCCCTGGATCCCTAGAAGTGTCCCAGGCCAGGTTGGACACCGGGGCCTGGAGCAGCCTGGGAGAATGGAAGATGTCCCTGGAATGAGATCTCCAAGGTCTCTTCCAACCCGAGGATTCTGTGGTGGCCTCTGGAATCTGTTGCTGGCAGAGATGCTCTTCCCATGCCAGCAGGAGAGGTTTTCACAGCCAGAAAACCCAAAAATTCCCACCTCACCCCACATGGAGATGGAGAGGACTCCCACAGGATTTTGGGGCAGAGTTTCAGGGCTGGGTGGTCCCTGCACCTTCTCCCCGTCCTGGCTGGCTCTGGGAGGCTCCTCCAGCTTCTCCATCCCAGCCTGAACCGTGGGATGCTTCCCAAATCCTGCAGGGACGGGTTTGGAAGGAAAAGCAGCCTTCTCTGAGCTCTCTGGGAGAGCTGTCTCGGAGCTGGCAGAGCCTCTGCCCTCCAAAGTGACAACAAACTCCTCGAGTTTCCAGCCCGGCACTTCCCGGGAATTCGCTCTGCTTTGAAGGGCAGGAGAAAGCAAGGAAAGGTCAGCGCAGACAATGACATTTTTAAACTGAAAATGTAATTGCAGTTTCCCTCTGAGGCTGGTAAATACGCTCTCAGCTATAAATAGGCCGTTTCCATCTCTTCTAAAAGAAGCTTAATTAATTTATCAGCCATCACAGCAAATGCAGCTTCAGAACTTTGTGACACGCTCAGCACTGTCTCCTTGAGGTGTCCAGGGCCACATCTCACCCGCCAAACGGGGAGAGGGGGAAGACAAAGCCTCTTTTCAACCAAATCTCATTTTCCCCTGCAATTTAATCACCAATATTAGGCTGTTTAATATGCACAGGTGGCTCTCCACGTCCCCAGAGCAGACCTTCCCTGCGCAGACATGGGATGCATTTTTTGCTGTTGGCTGACACAGCAGCAAGAAGAGGTTGTTGGCATTCCAAGGATGCACCGGAGCCGTTGGAGAAAAGATGGATACTGGACAGGGCGGTCAGAGCCGGTTATGCAGAAGTAATTTCATGGGTGAGGAAAAGCAGAAGGTGCTTTAAGAATATTCTTAGGGGTGCAATGAGCCGAGGAGTTTGAGTTCAGAGCAGGTGGAGCTTCCTCAGCTCCTCGGTCCTTCCCTGGGCTCTGTTTTTCCCCAGTGGGATGCAGAGTGGGGAATGTGGGATGTTGATGGTGCCATTCCCAAGGGACCAGGGAAAGATGCGGTGCCTTGAGGTAGGGTGAGGCTAGAAAACATCTTGGGTTGTGCTTAAAATCTCCTCATTTCGCCAGGTTTGCTCTGCAATTCCATGGGAACTGTGAGCAAAGGGGAAAAAACTTCACTCCGTCTCAAAATTCTGCATTTTCATTAAATCCCCATTAACACCTTTAACAATTTTTTCATTTAAAGAAACAGCGCTTGTATAAAAAAAAAAAAATCCAGATATTATTTTGCTTGTGAATCTCTTTTGGTTTTTCAAGAAATATAAAAGCAATTGGAGGTACAACAAGCTGGGCATGAAGAACTGGCAAAAATATAAGATGGCATTTATCAAGAGTGCCGTAAACAACACTTGATTAATAACAGCTAATAAACCCATTAATTGGTGAAGAGTCTCGGTGTTAAGATGAATAATTCCCTCAAATTCTTAACAGAAAGACTGAGAAATTAATCTTAGGAGAAAGACTGAGTGGAATAGATGAGTTGGGAAAGAAGTTTTGGAAACCATTACCTGGGAGAAACTGGGAGGTCACAGGAGACCCCAAAGGGGCTGAAGCCCTCGGGAGCTTCCAGAGTGGCTGAGGCTGCCTCGAACCCCAGGTTAACTCACTTTTTGGGCTTCCTCCTTTCCTCCCCTCTCCGGCTTGTTAATTATTTTTGTATTTGCCAAGTTCCGGGATCAGGAAGCCCGTCTGGATGTGCCCTCCCCACTGCGAGGCACAATCAAGCCCAGTCTGATCATAAAATTTTCAATAAATCATTAGAGAAAACTGCTCAGCCACTGCCCCGGGCCTCTCCAGCTCCATAAAATCCCTGCTGAGGCGCTAAAGGATGGATTTGAGTCCCGTGAGTAATGGATCCCTGTTCATATCCCGACTAAACATTGTGTTTTCCAGTTTAAACATCTTCCCTCCCAAAAAAATCAGCAGCTGGGGCCAGATTTACCCACAGGCACAAGGCTCCCTTCACTTGAGCTCGACTTAAGCCTGGCTTTGATGGTTTAACAGGAATTTCCACAGGGCTCAGCGGATCTCAATGCGCTCCAAACCTTCCTCATCCCTGCAAATCCCACCGTGGAGCTCACGGAGCTTGAATTATCAGCCCATGGCCAGCAGAGATGCGGGAAGCAGCTGGAAAAGCGGGATAGCTCCAAGCACCGACATCAAGGGAGCGCCCTGCACGGCCTCCAGCATCATTCCCCCCCTCTAGTCCTGCACCTGCCCAGTTTGAGTTGTTTTGAAGGGAATAAAAGAGAGGAAAACTTTCCAAGCTGACTCCGTGCTCTCGCTGCAGGAACTGCTGGATTCACCCTGGCCAAAGTTTTCCCGAGGCAATCGGGAATTTCTCAGCTGGGATTGCACCCACTGAAGGCAGCTTTGCAACCCCAGCTCGCCGAGAATTCCAGAGCCTCCTGCTCCTGCCTGTCCCAAAAGCTGGGCTCGGGTAGTCCCAGCTCCTGGTTACTCGAAATGCCAGGCTGGGGGGAAAAAAAAGCTTCTGCTGCCACTTGGGTGTTCTAGGCAGGAACCAAAGCGAGGCGATGTCGCCCCGATTTCTTCGGCCTTCTGATGTGATTCACAGTCCCAGTGTTTTCATAGTTCTCAGTTTCTTTCTCACACACGGGTGTTATAAACAGAAGAAATGTTTATGTCAGACGAGGTTGTTTTACATTCCTCCCCTTGGGAGTAAGGGACAGCTGATGGGCAGCTGTCCTGACCAGTGGGATGGGAGAGGTGGCAACCTTCTCCCCCAATCCCTGGTCTGTGTAGGAATACTATAAATATAGAATTAAATGTTTCAATAAATAGTTTATGCCCTTTCACCAGACAGTGTCTGTGTGTGTGTTATTGTGTGTCCAACAACGACGTGGCAGGAGAAATTGGGGAAGGGAAAATGAAGGATTGGGGAAGGGGAAATTAAGGATTGGATGGAAGGAATTGGGTGATATTTTTTAAAAGAGCAATGATAAATAGGAAGGGGGTAAAGGAGAAGAAGGGGGAAAGAAGAAGATAAAAAACCAGATGTGCCCAGCTCTCCCCAGCTCCAAGTCAGACACTCCTGAAAACAAAAGCCCCTTTTCCTTCTGAAACAAGGAAAAAAGGATTTGGATCTCCTCATGGACCCCCCATGAGAAAATCCCTGTCCACCTCTCAGCACCTTCCCTTTGGAATTCCATGGCAGTGGCCACAGACCATTCCACATCAGCCAGCTCCAGGCAGAACCTCTGGCTCCAAAAATCCCTCTGGAATATCGAGGTGTCAGCATGAACTCACATCCCGCACTGGACAGAGGAGGAGGAACACAGTGTTGGTTGATCTCCTCTAAGTTTTTGCTCTTCGTCACTTATTTTGCACATATTGCTGGGTGCAAGCAAGTGGCTGTTGTGCCAGCCAGGGCATGGCTGCGTTTTCCTGGGATTTTTCTGTGTCAGGAAATAATGGATGGATTTCCACGGCCCTAAATACAGGTGATAGACAAATACTTTGCCATCTTTCAGGAATATTTTAACACCTTGCTCACATATCCACTGGCTGAGTGGCAAATTATTTATTCAATTATCTGCTTGAATAGCGTTACATACCTCTAATAAATGTTTTTTAGTCCAAGATTGAGAGACAAAAAAAACCCCATCAGCTCTTCTAAAGACTGTGTTGGAAGTTTTTCCAGACCAAGTGGGGAGGTCGGGCAGGACAATATTTGGGGTTTTTTCCTCCGGCCACCAAGAGCCCAGACAAGCAAACCCAAAATAAGTCAAACGGCTCATGGCATGAATCAATCTTAATTGCTTCCTACATTTTCTAGGAGCAAGGAGAAGAGCCCTGACCCTCGCAGGCAGGAGTGGCAGGAAAATAAAACTCGGCTGACCTTCAGCGCTGCCCTTCCTGCAGCTCCCCCAGCCCCAGGCACGGACACTTCTCAGTCACAGAGGGGGAAGGAAAATGAATCTGTCAAAGCAGCCGCAGTGCTCAAATTAGAGCCAGCAGTGGCATTTGTTAATTTGCCCCGCACCTCTCCCTTTCAGGGCGGGAGGATTTATCAAATGCATATTTGACCCAAGAGCCAAAATATTTAACCCTTGCCCAAACCCCCACTTTTCTAATAAAGATTTAAGATGGAATTTATTCTCTGTCTGAGACGCCTCTGGGAGAGCCTTTCCAGAGGATCTGAGCGTCCCAAGACCTTTGGGGACTTCAATTTTCCTTTCCATGAAGCAAGGGAAATATCTCGTTTCAGGGAGATGCTGTCACCTCAGTGTTCAAATTGCAGAAAAACTTCATATACGAGCTGGAGAAATCCTTTTAAAATCCATTTTGAAGTGCTGGCCCTTTGCTTTTGCCACTTGGCCACGTTTAAGGAACATTTTCATTGAATTTAAAAGGAACAAACAGCAAAGGAGAGGTTTTGTTATCACTTCCCTCCATTTCACCGCTCACAGAGCATTTTGCCAGTCTGACAGATGGACAGTAATTCCAGAAAAATCAGAAATCCCAACAATAAGAAGCTCAAACCATAAATTCCAGATGGGAAGCTCCAGTGGAGCACCTTTTCCTCTGGATAAATTGTGCATTGCATGGGAACATCCAAGAATTCCCCCCCGACATTCAGCTGGAACAAAAAGTTTCTGTTCAAAGTAACCAGAAGCAGAATCCTGACAAAAATGAATCTCCAGCCTCGCACATCTTGCAGCGAAATTAATGCATTATTCAAAGTGTGAGGCTCGGGCTTGGCTCCATCACTCAGAGCAGCAGCGCAGGAGAAACAGGGATGCAGGAGAAAACATTTAAAGGTTTTATTGCTTCATTTAAAAGTAAAAAAAAATCCAAATCTAAATAAAATATGATTCCTCCAGGGTT